>JASAMX010012265.1:0-29160 GCA_030248175.1 Microlaimidae sp. YZB2_3
CATACCCCCAAATACCCCCAATTTTGAAAAATGGTAATTTTGTCATTTTTTCATTTTAAGTGTCATGTTTATACTCATTTGAAAGCTCTCGGCGCACTTATTTCAAAAATATATGGTTTTTTTAATTTTCTTCAGTGGTTACCCATTTTTGCACCCATCAATGTACCCCCTAAAATTCTTAAGAGGCGATTTTAATATAATACCCTCATGTTTATACTCATATCAAATCTCTCGACACGCTGATGTCAAAAAAATTATTTTCAACTCGATTTACCCAATGGTTACCATTTTTACAACCAAAATGTACCCCCAAAAATTTTTAGGGGTCTTTTTTATATATTTATTATAATACCCTCATGCTTATACTAATACCAAAGCTTTAGACACGCTTATCCCAAAAATATAAATTTCAACTCGATTTATCCAATGGTTACCATTTTTACAACCGAAATGTACCCCCAAAAATTTTTAGGGGGTCTTTTTTATATATTTATTATAATACCCTCATGTTTATACTAATATCAAAGCTTTAGACACGCTTATCCCAAAAATATAAATTTCAACTCGATTCACCCAATGGTTACCATTTTTACAACCAATAATGTAACCACAAAAATTTTTAGGGGGTCTTTTTTATATATTTACTATAATACCCTCATGTTTATACTCATATCAAAGCTTTAAACGCGCTTATCCCAAAAATATAAATTTCAACTCGATTCATCTAATGGTTACCATTTTTAGAACCCATAATGTACCCCCTAAAATTTTTGTGGGTACATTATGGGTTGTAAAAATAGTAACCATTGGGTGAATCGAGTTGAAATATATATTTTTGGGATTAGCGTGTCTAAAGCTTTGATATGAATATAAACATGAGGGTATTATAATAAATACAAAAAAAAAGACCCCCTAAAATTTTTGGGGGTACATTATGGGTAAAAATGGTAACCGTTAGATGAATCTAGTTAAATTATATATTTTTGAGATCAGCGTGTCTAAAGCTTTGATATGAGTGTAAACATGAGGGTATTATAATAAATATATAAAAAAGACCCCCTAAAAATTTTTGTGGGTACATTATGGGTGGTAAAAATGGTAACCATTGGGTGAATCGAGTTGAAATTTATATTTTTGGGACAAGCGTGTCTAAAGCTTTGATATGAGTATAAACATGAGGGTATTATAATAAATATATAAAAAAGACCCCCTAAAAATTTTTAGGGGTACATTTTGGTTGTAAAAATGGTAACCATTGAGTAAATCGAGTTGAAAATAACTTTTTTGACATCAGCATCAAATTTATAGTTGTTTCTTACACATACAAATATAACCTTCTAATTGAAAAAGTGGCGATTTCGCGCTTGTCAAAGATTGCTGTGAGTATGATTTTTTCAATTGACATTTCATCAAACTAAAAAAAATGCAACAGTGCTATGTAATTAGATCAATGTATAAACAAATCATTATCATATCGTAGAAATTTTTATTTAGTGAGCAGCTGGCAAAACCAAATGCAAATTTCCTATAGTCCACATAATGTCCATCTCAGACTAGTCTACATCTTTTCTGTCTAAACATACGCCCGGGGAAAAATCGCCCCTTTTTCCTGCTCTATTATTAGAGCATTTTTCAAGGCTAGTAGTTTATTGTTGCAAAGGTTACGTCATATTTATATATAAATAGACGTAATGTGTGTGTGTGCGTGTGTGTGTTTGTGTGTGTGTGTCTGTCTGTCTGTCTGTCTGTGTGTGTGTTCCATAACTCCTCCCTAACCACCCAACGGATTAAGGTGTATGAGGTATGGTTGGAAAGCTTATACCCCAGGGAATGACGTAAGGGGGTTAAAATTTGAAACAACTTACATGGACATCTTTATAATGGACAACGCGTTTTCACCAAAGGTGACCTTTCGCCCTATGGATTTTGGAACTTAAAAAATTTTTTGACTCAGAATGGGCTTAAACTTATTGGAAAAAGTAATTAGGCAATGTAAAGCCGGAATATTATGATTTTTGGAAAAATGAACATTGACATTTTTATACTGGACAACGTTTTTTTCATTAAAGAAGGGAATTACCTTGCTCACCAACCACAAAAGGGATTGGGCTAAATGAGATATCATTGCAAAACTTACAGTCCAGGGAAAGTAATAAATGGTTAAAATTTAGAAAATTTTTGCATGGACATCTTTAGCCTGGACAACACATTTTCACAAAAGAGGGAACCTATGGATTTTGGAAATCGAAAATTTTTTGTCTTTAAATTGGCTCAAACTTATTGTTAAGAGTAATTAGCCAATGTAAAACCAAAATGTCATGTTTTTTTGGTAAGATTAATATGGACGTCTTAATGCTGGACAACGTTTTTTCACTAAAAAGAGAAACAACCTTCCTCCTCAGCCAGCAAAAAAATTGGGTTAAATGAGATATCGTTGCAAAGTTTACAGACAAGGAAATGTCATTAAGGGGTTGAAATTAAAAAAAAATCGCATGGACATCTTTTGGTTGGACAAGACATTTTCACAAAGACAGGGCCCTATGAACTTTGAAAATTGAAAAATTTTTTATCTTCGAATTGGTTCAAACTTATTGGTAAGAGTAATTTGCCAATTTAAAGCCAGAATATCTTTTTGAAAAAATTAACATAAACATCTTTATGCTGGACAACGTTCTTTCACTAAAAGGAGGAATGACCTTTCTTTTTAACCACAAAAAAGATTGGGCTAAATAAGATATCATTGCAAAGCTTCAATTTCAAGGAATATCATAAAAGGGTTGAATTTTTTCAAAAAATAAATAACAAGGACATCTCTATGCTAGACAACGCATTTTCACCAAAAGGGAGGACTCTTCTCCTCAACCACAAAACGAATCAGGCTAAATGAGGTATCATTGCAAAGCTTACAGTCTGGAGAATGTCATAAATTGTTAAAATTTAAAAAAAATACCATGGACATCTTTTTAATGGACAACATATTTTTACCAAAAATGAAAGAACCTTCCACCCCAACCACAGAAAAAATTAGGATAAATGAGATATTATGGGAAACCTTTTAGTTCAGGGAGCATCATAAAATAGTTGAAATTAGTAAAAAATTAACACCTACATCTTTATGCTGGACAACATTTTTTCACCAAAAGAGGGAAACACCATTCCCCCCAGCTAAAATTAGAGTGGGTAACTAGGTATCACTGTAAAGCTTACAGTCACGGAAATGGCATAAAAGGCTTGAATTTTGAAAAAAAATATAAAAAATGCGGGAAAAATTATTTGTTAGTCGTATGGCTGACACGGGCTACTTGTAACACTAATAGATACAACATATTGTTAGTAAGACAAAAAAGAATATTTCCATAATACACTAATATAAATGTTGTGGATTTAATACACAAAAAGAAAATATTTCTGAAAAAATTTAATTTTTAATTTAATTTAAAAAGAAAAGATTTAATACACAAAAAGAAAAAATACGAAAATTTGAGATAAAAATTTTTAGGGGTTTTAAACTTTTTAAATTAAAGCAATTAAATGATAAAAATTGTGATCTAAAACTACCGAGTGAGGGAACCAAAAACAATTTCAGCTGGAAGTTTATTCCAAATGTTCATAATACGGTTTGTAAAAAATTTTTGGTTAGATCTAAATTAAATTTTTTCCAATATATAGTATTTGGTTCACCAAAACCGCCATTGCCACCTTAGTGAGGTAATTGCCACGTTACGTGTTGTGGCGTAGCGGCTTGCCGCGCTGAGGGGGCTGAGGTCCTTACCGTGTGGCCATTGCGGCCTAGCCCACAACCGGAGGAGTAGGTTTATCTTTACATACACTATTGTGCAACCAAAAGATAAGCCTTCCTCCCACGGTAAGACAAACCGACCAAACGTAGGCCTAGGGAATAGTTGTGAGATAGGTAAAATAAATTTTTATTGTTCTCTCTGTATTATTAAATATAACCTCACATCTAATCCCTAAAATCCTCTGATAGAGGTGGGGCCTTTGACTAACATTCTACATCAACAACAGTGCTGATATAGGGTGGTAGGCGGTAATATGGAATATCCATGGCCGGCCCGCTTCAGCTTTAAAAAAAAAATATATTTTTGGTTTGAGCGTGTGTTTTAGATAATTTATCAATTGAAAAAAATTTACTAACATCAACATCAACACGGTTATTTAGTAGCTTGTAACATAGAATTTTTTTATACTATCTAACTATCATGTTGGCTTTAGTTTACGATTTTGTTTTTTTTTTGGTTATTTCCTTTTCAATATTATTATATATTATTCTCATACAAAAATTCCCTAAAATCCTCTGATGGGGGTGGGGCCTTGACTAAAATTCTACATCAACAACAGTGCTGATATAGGGTATTAGTCGGCAATATGGAATATCCATCGCCGGCCCACTTCAGCTATAAAAAAAGAAAAAAAGTCATTTGCTGTGCATCTACTTTCAAGAGTTTGTAAATTTAATTCAATGAAGCGAGTTTTATAGCTTACATAAGGAAAAAAGCATCGCTTATATAATCACCTCGTAAATGATTGTGGACTTTTTCCAGGCATTCTACGTTTTTTTTTTTTCAAGCTAAAGGTTTTAGAAATAGGTTTTGAACTCTAAAAAGGCGTACAAATGACTTATAAGCACACAGCAGGCTATTCATATTAAGATTTAAGGTCGATGGTGTCGTGGGAACTTGGAGCTGGAACATGGAGCCAAAAATAGGGGACTTGGAGCCATAAATGGGGAACTTTGAGCCCCAAGTTGGGAACTTAGAACCAAAAGTAAAAATCGCTGAAACGTTTACCTAAGCCTAACCCCAACCCAATTTTTTCTTAAAGGCTACAAAATCCCATTGCTCGTGAATCCAAGTTCCCGAAAAATTCCGATGGCTCCAAGTTCCCTGCTTGTGGCTCTAAAGACCCCGTACCTCATATTACAAGTTTGAAAAGTTTTAATCAAAACTGCAATTTTTTATGTGCCTTAGCTGCAATAGAAGAGCAGTGCTGTGAATTTTATATATGATGCAACAAGCACGCCTTAATCTTTAACAATATTTCACTGCTCAACTATATTACCATTTAAACTCTGTGGGTGTTTTAAATTTTGTAACTCTAAGTGTAACATAGCGCACTCTTTAAAAGCAATCGTAAGTTGCCAATTATTTGCCCAATTGCAAAAAACTATTAAGATTTTCTTGAAAGTCCTGTGGGGTAGTGGTTTCACTTAAAATACTATAAATTTCGTTATTGGCAAACAACATAATTTTTGATTTTCGGGATATGCATTCGGGCAAATCATTAACAGTATTAAAAGTACACTTTTCTGCGGGACCTACTTTTTGAGTTCTATTTAAGAGAAAGCTAGAAATCCAAACATAAATTTCATAGCCTATTCAACTTTTTTAGCAATTTTTGGTGGCTTACTGAGTCGAACGCGTTTGCAAAATCAATATACATCGCGTCAACAAAATTTTTATTGTTCAGAGCTTCGACCCAGTCAAAAAAAAGTGCTCAGTAGTTGCAATCCTACAGATTTATGTTTTAAAAATCCATACTGCTGGGCCGGAATTCACAAAGCGGGATAATCCAGGCGCTAGCTCGGTGTTAGTTAATCCGGACAAATTACAGTAGGTTTTCGTATACCTGGGGCTAAGTGTTAACATTTCATTAAACGATAAAAAAAGATATAAAAAACAAAATTTAGAGGAATTATTTGTATAGAAAACTGATAAAGTTTTAAATCTCTATTAAATAATTGCAAATTTGTGTAATAAGTGGTAGAACAAAATATTGTAAATATATGTTAAACAAGGAATTTTTCAACCAAAAAATAAAATTAGCTGGGAAACCTACTGTAATTTGTCCGGATAAACTAACACCAAATTAGCCCCGAAATCTACCGTAGTTAATCAGGGGGCTAGCCCCGGATTAACTAACACCGAGCAAGCCCGAGGATTATCTCGCTTTGTGAATTCCGGCCTTACGGACTTATTAATTTTTTATCTAGTGCCCCCAATTCCCTCATAAATTTTTTTTTGGTGTTTGGTTTTTCTATACTACATTGTACTTCCTCTTTGCTCTCTATTACTTTAATGCGGCAAAGTGAAGCAGTTCCCTGCAACAACCGTGAGTATGCAAATTATTGAACTTTGTTTTATACCAAATAATTTGTCAAAATTGTCAAAATATTTGAATGAAGTTTATATTTCTTGATTTAGAATATTGTTTGAGAGCATTGCATATTTTTATTTATTCACTGAAATTCCTAAAAACAGATTTTTAAAGCAGCTAAAATTAAAATATTGTAATCACCTCTATAACAAAAAATTTTCGCGGCGGTTTATTTCCTGTACTTAAAATGCCCGTGCAATTGATCTATATTAAATTTAATGTTTTAAAATTTAAACGAACTCAAAAAAATAATAATGACAAAAAATCGTATTTTTAATCTCTGGTATATTATGTTTTCGGATTAAAATAAATAAAATCATTTAGTTTACAAAAAAACAACAAAACCACTAAAACTTGTTCTGCTAATTTAAAAAAAAATCTGGCTTTATTTAAAATGGTTACAAAATGGTTTGCACAAAAGAAGACAAAGCAGATACCTACCCACTCACCGTTACACTTGACTTTCACTATTACAGGTACACTTGACGTATGGTGGATTCTTCAAGATGGTGGGTTATTAGTGCTTCTGGCTTTTTTATTATGCAAGCACAAAGTCTGGAGGGGTTGTACTCTTCGGTTGTTTGTGGTGGCACAGCAAGCAGACAACAATGCTAAAATTAAAGAAGAATTAGACCACTGGCTGTATCAACTCAGAATTAATGCTGAAGTTTGTTTTTAACATAATAGGTTATTTGAGTTAATTTCGGCCAGAACTTTATTTCGGCCACCAATGTAGGGTGTTAGAAAATTGGCTTATTTTTAAAACACAAAAGAACTAGCACAAAAGTAACCGGATGGATGTTGAATAAAGTGTTTTTGCAAAAGTTTTTTATTTGTGTTATTCTACGTTATCAACATTTTCATACAAAAAGTGATTTTTTCTGATTTTCTGGATTTTTGCTTTGTGTTTAAACTGCATAAAATTTAAAACGAAACACTATAGACACCTTGCACTGGAACTCGGTTTATACATGAAGTATGCAATATACATAAGTGTCACCATAATGGATAATTACCGTATCTCCTACTTATCTTTCGTAGTATGCAGATCAACCGATCGGAATTTCGCGCGCTTTTGATCGGCTGATTTGCATACTACAAAAGATGAGTAGGAAATACGGTAATTATTCATTATGGTGACTCGCTATGTTCAGTGCATACTTCATGTATAAACCGAGTCCCAGTGCAAGGTGCCTATATAACTTTAAAATAACTTCTATTTAAGGCTCAACATTGTTACTTTTTATGTTTTAATATTTTCTTCAGAATCACTTTGCAATGCGTTTAACTAACTGCGCATTTTAAGATACGGTTAATTTGGGCAACGTTAAAATTCACGTGAAAGAGCTTTTTTAACACGATTTGTACCATCATATGTACGGGTGTAGTTACATAACATATAATTTATTAGGTTGTATTAAATTATGAATAGACCGAAGAAATTTCTCAAAAATAATATAGAAACACAAAAAAAGTCACCTTATTTTCTTGGCGAAGGGTTGCAGCAGTCATATAGTGAATATAGTAAAAATCAATGTCAATGGGGTTTTCCCCACCCAACCCACCACTTACCACGATATGAAGTACCAATGCTTCAAAAAGTTGTAAACGTAAATTAAAACACAGTAAAAATATTAGGTTACTTCCATTGGCGGAGGGATGAATTCATAAGAATTACGTAGTAAATGCTTGTGCGGGCTGGAATAATCCAACTACCAATTGACTAGACTTGAACTATCAATAAACCGGTAGATGAATTTCTCAAAGATTATTGAAATTCAGTAAAAAAACTCAGGTTATTTTCTTGGCGGAGGAATGCAGTCAGATATAAAACATCAAAGATAGGCAAGGCTTGGTGTAAAATGATACCACTTTTTAACTTTTTTAACGACTTGTTTACCCTTAAAGTTAATAATTTTGGGTTTTGTAATCGGTTTTTGTGTTTTTGGCTTTAGTTTTTGTTTTTTTAACCTAAAAGATGATCGAAATTAAGGCGGATTTTGTTTTTTTGTTATTTTTAGGTTAAAAATATAAAACACTTAATAGAATAGAACAAAAGCTTTTACCAAGCTTTCTACAAAGTTGGCTGGCTCTAAAAGAACCCATTTGTTGTTGAAACATTTTTTCACACCAAAAAAAAAAATTCAACAAAAAACACGTGTTATTAAAACTTGTGTTTTTTAAGTTTTTGACATAATTATTTAAAGTCTTGCTAATAGCTATAAAACTTTGCAAACGGGAAAAAATAAGTTATATGTACTAAGAACAATACCTAAGGATAAATTTTCAAATTTTAAAAATATTTAACGTTCGTTTTAGCAATAGTTATAGCCAGTTTTTTCTAGGTAACCAAAATTAATGGCATGTGCCTTAACTTCGGCCAGTATAAAAACAAAGTTTAAACCCCCACTGATTTTTAAGTGTAATAGAAATTTTTAAATTTTGCACTGGAATAACAAAAATAGCTGTCGCTTGATTTCTAGACCAAATCCTGGCTCGATTAGAAATGCCAGAAAAAAATTATTCAAAAAAAAAAAAAGTAGCCAAAATTAAGTCAGTTACCCTATAGTTTAATTTAAATTTAGACTTATTATTGTTTATTGTATTTTAAGCTTTTTTTTAAAAAATGACTCAAAATTTTTCAACCTTATAGTTTTGTGTAAATTCAAACAATTTATTGATATTTAAAAGTGCGGTGAGGAGTCCAAATTTTGTCTTTGATTTTGATAATTTTCTGTGAAAACATTACCCTTGTCCCCAATAGCCCACAAAAATTTTTTTAACAAAATATCCAGTGGTTCAGGAGTTATGACCCCACAAAAATGGAGTTTTTTTGACAACTCTTTACGTAAAAGATTGCGCAATGAGTATAACGATTTATTTTACAAATTATGCACTCTACTTTCTATTTTAATTTGATATTTTTATCGTTAAGATAAAGGAAAGAAATGTTGGGCAAACTTCATTAAATCACTGGCGTCGTTTGGTGTTTTTAACTAAAAAATCGCTGGTTTTTTGTATGGAAACGCAATATTTTGACAAATACTGACCAAACTTAACGATCAAGGTATCAAATTAAAATAGAAAGTATCCGCTTTCTTTGAGTGCATAATTTGTAACGTAAAACGTTATACTCATTGAGCAATTTTTTACGTACAGATTTGTCGAAAAACCCCATTTTCGGGAGGTCATAACTCCTTAACCACTATTGGTCGAAAAAATTTTATGGACTATTGGGGACGGGGGTAAGGTTTTTACAAAAAATATCAAGATTAAAGACAAAAAGTTTGACTCCGCACCGCAACTTTAAGTTTTCTCAAAAAAATTTAACAGTCAAAAAAAAACACCGAACAGCGAACAGAGAGACAAACGCCAAAAAAGCCCGAAAAAAAAGACAAAAACACCACTGTGATAAAAAAAAAACACAACAGCGAACAGAGAGACAGGAAAAATAGACGCCACAGAAAAAAAGTTTTATAATCTATAGACTAGTTGTGAATAAGCGTCTTTTACTGTATGAGAGAAGGTACAAAAAAAATTTGAAAAAATTCTTAATTTTCTTAGTTTCTTTAGTTTAAACCTATACTTAATTAAAATTGCTACACGATGATATGTTTCATCATGTTGAAGTGCTTCAATATAACAGTTTGTGCTAAATTTAGGTTTTTTTGATTAAACATCACAATAGTTATAAATCATCACTAAAATAGTATTTTCGTGAACAATGATTTCGAATTAGCAAAAATAAAATTGAAATTTGTGCTTTGAAACTAATTTCAAACCTACATAGGTTTTTTAATGTTTTGATTGTAAAACTATTCAAAATTTAAAAATTAATTTTAAAAAGTCCATTCCAAACTTTTAAATAGAAGCATTTTCTGTAATTGAAACATTAAAAAAGTGGGAACGAAGCGCGCCAGCAGCGCCGTACCTACGAAGCGGCAAAAAACTAAAAATCTCCAAAAAATGTTTTTGTTTTTGTAATATTAAAAAGTATTTAAGAAATTTTGAAGGGAAGGGGTCGAGATTTTGAACCAATAAATATTTGAAATATTTGAAACCGTAAAATGTACTAGTCGCTCGCTGTTTCTCAATTTTTTCCCTACATATAATTCGCGCTAGTTGTCATTGTACCCTCTTTCTACACTAAAAAACCCTTATTAAATATTAAATACTACTTTTCTCTCTTCTTTTATCACCAACCCGTAGCTGCAACAGGTGTTATCTCCGTCTTTATTACTGTTTTCTTTTTTTATCTAAAAAAAAAAAAATATTATTAAACAACAAAAAGAAGTTTATTTCTACATCAAATATTTTTTTAAATTAAAAATGGGTGGGTATTAGGGGCGAGACATCATATTGATTATTATGGAAAGTAAATAAGGGGAGGGAAAATTTAAATCAGAAAAAGAACTAGCTGCAGCAGGTTTGGTTTTACTTTCTTTAAACACAAAAAAAAAATAAAGTAATTATAGTTTATACTTTAAAAAAAAAAAAGAAAAGAAAAAAAAAAAAAAAAAAAAAAAAAACAACTATATAAATAACTAAATTAATTTTTAAAAAATTTTAAAAAAATAAATAAAAAAAAAAAAGAACAAAACTTAAACCTTACGCTTTTTGTTTTTTTCTTTTATTATGAGTTCAAATAACACTATTTATACGATTTGATTTATAACTTAAATATAGTATTAATCCTGCAGACTAATTTAGGTTTCAGTAGTTGATCTGGTGTCCAAAGACATATTACCATATTTATACGAGCGAACTATTAACGCAAAGCAGCGGGTGGATTACTTGGAAAAGTTAAATATAAACCAAGAGGAGTTGGATCCCCAAGATATAATTGAGAAATATTGCACTAATTGGGAAAAGCCTACTACAACTGAAAACACTGAAGACATGAATACTGTAACAAACGACTTTAAAAAACTGGAAAGCGCCATTCAAATAAATATCAGAATATCTCAAAAATCTTCAGAAAGTCAGTTAGTCATTTTAAATATGCCGCAGCCACCTAAAAAATGGGAGCGCATAACAAGGTATTTGCAGTATGTGGAGACTCTGACTGTGGGTCTTCCAAGAGTTCTTCTCGTTCATGGATCTGGAAAGGAGGTCGTCACAATTTATAATTAAGTTTTTGATACCACAGCCCTTTCGTTTTGATACCTAGTTTAAAATTTTTATATGTACTAGTAATGTTAATACTAAACTTATATTATGTTGCATTTGGACAATGCAGTTTATTAGATTTTTTACTGCTTGTACTTTTGTACCAAATAAAAATTTTTACAACTCACTACAAATACTAAAAAAAATATAACAACGTACGCTCATTGAGGCAAACCCCAAGTTTAAACGAGCATTTTAATTGTTTTGTTTCTGCCGTTTGTAGCTTAGCTGGGCTTGATGTATTGTTACGCGCTTTAGGCACTAAGAACGCGATTAATTGGCAGTAATAATTATGATTGTGCGAATCAAAAAACCAAGGCCTCTAAAACCCGAGGCCCCTAAAAATCCGTGTACACAAATTATAAGAGAAGGCACGTTCAATAATAACGACACAGTTCGTCTTCCCGCACATAACGTTATATAAATAAAAACCTAGTGCATTACGCAGAGTAAAAAATTGTTGTTTATTATTATGTTTGTAATTGTTATAACTTCTACTTATAATTTTAGTGTTTTAGTGTTAGTGTTTTGGTTTTAGTGTTTAGCTCACAAACAACGTTTTATTGTCACTAATGACTATAGCACAAGGTCTGGTAAAATTTTTCGTTTAAGTGGTTAAAATAACGAAGTTTTACAAGGAGGTTTCTCGCTAGAGTAATTGAGGGTGTAAAACTTGTTTACCGCTTTTACATTGTATACCAGAAAAGCACAAAAAAGCGTACAAAAAGATTTCACCCTGCCAGATATTAAAAGCACGGCGACGCAGAGTCAGACGCCAGGGTAATTAACGTATAATGCAATTAAAACGTAAGATAAAACGTTTATTCTTGACACCATCAATAGAGCTTTCGAGTATGACTATACTCATCATCAGTAATACATCTAAATAAATATAATATTAAAATGCAATTTAAATTAGATAAATTACAAAAAGGTATACAAAAAAAATTAGTAAAATAGACAAAAAAGTACATAAACTACATAAAATTTAAAAATTAAAATATATAAAATGCAGAAAGGTTAAATAAAGCTGAAACATCAAAAAACATAGTTACCGGAAAAACAAATAAGACAATGCCTACTAAACAAAATTATTTTAACTTAAAACAAAGCCAAATCCATGCTAGAAATATTTTTATTTAAAACTGGTTTTTCTACTCTTATACAAAAACTTTCTTTTAACTTAAGAGAAAACTCATTAGAAGCAAATGAAACTATACTAAAATTATTAAGACATGGTAAAACTGAACTTGCACATGATAAAATATGGTCATAAACGGCTGACTGTTTAGATAGAATAGAACGCCCCGTTTTAGCTGAAATACCAATGTGTTCTGAGACTGGTGGCTAGATGTCGGACCGTTTGGCCGATGTAAGTGGAAGAACACCCACTACACTGAAATTTATATACCACCCGAGATCTCAGACACAATGGAATTTCATCTTTGAAAGGAAAGTAAACAGACAGAAGATTAGACGATTTATATACAAGCCTAAGACTAACCTGAGGTAAAACAGAATTAAATAATTTTCTAAGTTTCTTACTAAGACTTAGTGAGTTAATGCCAAGATAAGGTAAAACAATAACTAGTGGTTTTTTCTCAACAGATAAAACTAAAGACTTTTTATTACTAAATATTTTAAACAAAAACCTCCTTATACAAGAATCAATAAGATACAAAGGGTAGCCATTCTTCATTAAAAATTGCTTTAAAACTTGTACCTCAGAATGAAACTTCATATAAGAACTACATAACATATAAGACCTGTGCAACAAAGTTAAAACAAGACCGATTTTAAAACTCATAGGAATAAAACTGTCAAAGTTTAAATACACACCACTGAAACTTGGTTTCCTATAAACTGAGGTGCTAAAACTATCGTTTTCCTTAGAAACAGACACACACACACACACACACACACACACACACACACACACACACACACACACACACACACACACACACACACACACACACACACACACACACACACACACACACACACACACACACACACACACACACATAGACATTACGTCTATTTATATATAGATTTTTAGAAAATAATCAGAAAAATAGTATGCGAGTAATATTATAAAATCATTCGTTATTTATTTAAATTACTAATATTTTTAAGTATTATGTTATTTATTATGCTATGTTTTTACTATTCTTTTCTACAAAAATAAAAAAAAATTATATTAGCATGTTGCATTTATTATAGAACCGCACGCACATAATACTAACAAAACTTCAGAGACGTACTGATTTTGTTTTAGTGTAACTGACTTAAACTCGACCAGCCTTAATTTAGGCCACTAGTTGTTATTTTTTCTATGCGCAAAAAATATGAAAGAAACTACGTGTGACTAGATAAATTATAATGTCATCTATGTAGCCATACGAAGTTCATTTCATAACTATGCGATAACAAAAACAACAGCCAGTGGCCGAAATTAAGGTTGGCCGAATTTAAGTCAGTTACCCTACTGTAATGTTTAGTAGCAAATAAGTCAATAGAAGAGAAGTATCAAGATCAAGACAAACTTATACAGTAAAAATGGTTGGTGAAAGAGTAGGTAACACATACACACACACACGCATATACATACACATATACATACACCAACACAAACATACACACACAGAGAAAGAGAAAAACAGATATTTTGCGTCTAGTCTAGTTATAGAATTTAATTAAATATCTGGCACGAGTTTTCAAATGAGCCCGTTCGGAGGCGCTGAACACTTGTTTATTGATTTTTATAAAATTGTTTAAAAACGAGCGTATAATTGTAGGCGAGCTAAGACATGCCAACTTCCCGTTTTTAACATGCCAACTTCCTTTTTTGACATGCCAACTTCGGCTAACGGTAATTCCCATGGACCATGGACCAACATGGACCCAACATGGACCCGCCCATGAGGGGTGAAAGACTTACTTTAACATTACAAAACAATGTAAAGTTGTTAGTGCACCTCAGGCTTAGGCTTAGGCTTAGTGTCATCCTAAGCCTAAGCCTAAGCCGTTTAAAAGTTAAAACTAACAACTTTATATTGTTTTGTATTGTTAAAGTGAGTCTTTCACCCCTCATGGGCGGGTCCATGTTGGGTCCATGTTGGTCCATGGTCCATGGGAATTACCGTTAGCCCCAACTTCTTTTTTTTTGAAAATATGCTGGAACAACAGTACTCCATGGCTGGACCAATAGACTAGTTCGGAAAAAGGGTTTTTTAGTGTTAGGAAGAGGGTACAATAACTACTAGCGCCAATCATATGTAGAGAGAAAATTGAGAAACAGCGAGCGACTTACGTTTAAAGACTGACATTTTACGGTTTAAGATATTTCAAATGTTTATTGGTTCAAAACCTCGACCCCTTTTCTTCAAAATTTCTTAAATACGTTTTAAATATTGCAAAAGCAAAAGCAGTTTTTCGAGATTTTTAGTTTTTTGCCGCTTCGTAGGTACGGCGCTGCTGGCGCGCTTGGTTTTCAGTTTTTTAATGTTTCAATTACAGAAAATGCTTAATTTAAAAGTTTGGAATGGACTTTTTAAATATAATTTTTAAATTTTGAATAGTTTTACAAGCAAAACATTAAAAAAACCTATGTATTTTAAAATTAGTTTAAAAGCACAAATTTCATCTTTATTTTTACTAATTCGAAATCACTGTTCAGGAAAATATTATTTTGGTGGTGATTTTAAAGTATTGTGACGTTTAATTAAAAAACAAAAACTTATTTAGCACAAACTGATATATTACAGCACATCAACGTAGTGAAACATATCATTGTGTAGCAATTTTTATGAAGTATAGGTTTAAACTTAAGAAACTAAGAAAGCTAAGATTTTTTCAAATTTTATTTTTTTCTTTTTGTACCCTCTCTCGTACCATGGACCCCTATACTCCTGGACAGTCGGCGTTTCCTTGGAATGGATCATTGGGTGTGCAACAGATACATCACTGAAATATTCTACATGTGCTCAAATTTTTAATTTTCGGGGTTGAAACTTGTTGTAAATATTTTTTTTTTCAAGGAATTAGGTGATTTTTGTTATAACAATGCTCTCTCAGACACCTTACTGGTTTTTAAAACCAATATTTCATACTATTGTTTTGGTCAAAAAAGTAATAAATGCTAAATAAATCACTATTTACTGGTTTCTCTTCAAACCAATATAAACTTTACTACAGTTATGAAATCTATTATTAAGTTTACTACATTTGCTTAAGACCAGTAAATACTAAATGACATATCCGTAATTAATCATGGGTGGCGCGGGAGCGCCACGGGGCGATTTAGCCCCGTGGCGCCGCGCCAACCATAATTAGAGAACGTGGGTAAATTTTGAAATTCAGAACCTTCTTCTTCTTCTTCTTCTTCTTATTATTATTATTATTCCAACGCTCCATTCTTAAAAACGATATTCCTCATTTGTTACTGATTGATCAAAAATAAACATGGGCTCATTAGAAAGAAAAAGGAATTACGCAACTTTCTTAGGAAGCACTTTTTTCATTTAGGTCCTTGTTATCGATTTATTGATCAAAATAAAAAAATTGAAAAATAGACAAATAAAAACTCCCAACCGCACAATAACAGCCTTTTGGCAACAATAAGGATTGTACAGAGCAGACAACCAACATTCCCTCATAAAAACCGCACAAAAATAGCAGACCGGTTTTAATTGGTGGCAGAAACGGCACCAGTTCCCAGCGCCATCTGCTTCAACTGCGCGGAAAACGGCAAAAACAACAGAGTACTTTTTTTAATTCTTGCATTACTGATGACAAAATTAATTCAAAGTTAAAATAATAATAAGCGTCGGTGGCGCCGGAGCGCCACGCGCCGGTAATCATCGGTGGTGCGGGGTGCCAACTGCAATTCAACCCACGGTACCGCGCCAACTATACTTAGAGAACGTGAGTAAATTTTGTTATTCATGTTCATCATCTTATTATTATTATTATTATTTTTACTTTAAAAATTATAATTGCAATCATTGGCGCACGGCATCGCGCCAACTATATTTAGAGAACGTAGGTAAACTTTTTCTGGAGCGCAACTGCACCGCACTAACTATAATTAAACAACGTGGGTTAATTTTGTAATTTAAATTCTTTATTTTATTATTATTATTTTTTAATTTATCTCGGCAACGGAATGATTATAAACATATGTCATTGCGCAGCTAAAACTATAGTTTATAAGGCTATTTTTTAATTTAATTCAAAAAAAGTGGTAGACTAGCCTTGAAAAATGCTCTAATAATAGAGCAGGAAAAAGGGGCGATTTTTCCCCGGGCGTATGTTTAGACAGAAAAGATGTGAACTAGTCTGAGATGGACATTATGTGGACTATAGGAAATTTGCATTTGGTTTTGCCAGCTGCTCACTAAATAAAAATTTCTACGATATGATAATGATTTGTTTATACATTGATCTAATTACATAGCACTGTTGCATTTTTTTTAGTTTGATGAAATGTCAATTGAAAAAATCATACTCACAGCAATCTTTGACAAGCGCGAAATCGCCACTTTTTTAAATTTATAGTTGTTTCTTACACATACAAATATAACCTTCTAATTGAAAAAGTGGCGATTTCGCGCTTGTCAAAGATTGCTGTGAGTATGATTTTTTCAATTGACATTTCATCAAACTAAAAAAAATGCAACAGTGCTATGTAATTAGATCAATGTATAAACAAATCATTATCATATCGTAGAAATTTTTATTTAGTGAGCAGCTGGCAAAACCAAATGCAAATTTCCTATAGTCCACATAATGTCCATCTCAGACTAGTCTACATCTTTTCTGTCTAAACATACGCCCAGGGAAAAATCGCCCCTTTTTCCTGCTCTATTATTAGAGCATTTTTCAAGGCTAGTTATAATATTTAAGTATTTACTAATAAACACCTACATTTTACAAACAGAAAAAAATGGCTAAGAAGAACGAACCTCCGGAAAAATTTTGATTTAAGATCGGTTTAAATGAAAGAATAATTATTATTTTTCTCCAAATAAAGAAAAAAGAATTTTTTTGAAAAATTTTTAAATGAAGGAAAACAAAAGCGCAAATTATATCTTTAAAACTGAACTGGAAGCATCGAAAAGCGTGTGCACAGGCTTTAACTCCCTGGTTCGAATTATTTTAAAAGCTTCTGCTGGGGAGTTTGAGTTTTTGCAACACGTTATTGTAAAAGGCGTGGTTTTGGATGGAATTTTTATGACAAACAGAGGTAAACATTTTGTATTTATTTTATTATTTTCTTTTATTTCCTTCTACAGTGTATTTTATAACTGTTTTTAAACATCTTGTCCTGCTGTTTCTTTAAGCGGTCTTTAAACGAGAGTTTATTCTACAAAAGCTTAACTTTAGCTTTACTGTATAGTCACATTATGCATTGTAATCAGTATTAACATCTATTGTTTGTAAATTTTCGTTTTTCATATTGCTGTTATATACTGGAGGTAAAAGGACCAAAACTATAACACTAGCAACTAATTCAAAAAAGAATAAGCTAAGTTATTAAATTACTGTTCTTCGGTCTTAATTTCGTGAAAAAGAATATTCTGTGAATGGTTTCCCAGATTGTGTAGTTTACTGAAATCCAGTATATACGTTACTGGTTTAGCGGTAAATTTTTAATGGTTGAAAATTTTGGATGGTTTTACTACATTTCTATTATTTGTGTATTTCCAAAACCAGTAAAATGACTGAGAGAGTGTTTTTTTATAGTTTAAAAATGGCTTTTTTGAAAATTTTATAGCATAATAAAATTTCACTTAGTACTGAAATTTCATATTTTTTTGACTTTTTTTTACAAAATATTTTAAAAAATAAAGAAATATTTTTACCACTTAATTTAGACATATAGCGCTAAATAACTAAGCAAAAAAATGAAAATTATTGTTGTAGTATTATGTTGCTATAGACAATAATTAACGAAAAAGTTTATTATAGTTATTGAAAAAGGAACATCCCTGAAATCTTTTATGCCAATAAATATTTTTATGATAAAGCTAGAAGAATAATATTTTGTCAAATTAATTAACTGATTAATTCCTATTGAATAATTTTAAAAAATTAACATTCATAAACCAATATTAGATTGTAAAAGGTAAATTTTGCCAGCGAGTAAGGCAAAATACACCAAAGACATTTAATTCATAGGTGAATCTCATTTTAATTAACAATCATTAAGCCTGTTGTAAATGTAACAAGTTGTAGTAATTATATAATTACATCCCAAATCCACCTGATTAGGCTAATTATTTGCAATATAATGTTAAATATTTAATAAATAGTATGGAAATAAAAAAATCCAAACAAAAATTCATTCTATTAAAAAATTATTATTTTTTATAACCTAATATTGCTATATGACTGTGATTTTTTTTAGTTTATTTAGTAGTAACTAATCAGTTAATTAATTTGACAAAATATTATTCTTCTAGCTTTATTATAAAAATGTTTATTAACATATAAAAATTCAAAGGTGGGTCCAATTCAATGACTATAGTATAATCTTTCGTTAATTATTGTCTATAGTAACATAATACTACAACCAATTTTTATTTTTTTTGCTTCGTAATTTAGCGCTATGTCTGTAAATAAAGTGGTAAAAATATTTTGTCTTTCGTGTTAATATTTTATTAAAAAACGCGAAAAAATGTAAAATTTTAGTACTGGCGAAATTTTATAATGCTATAAAATTTTCAAAAACACATTTTGAAAATATAAAAATACGTTGATACAATAAAATCATCTATATTTATGAAAAAAAAGTATTTGCAAAAAGTTATTAGCCCGAAAATTTTGGATTTGAGCACATGGATAATCTGCCAGTGATGTATCAGTTGCACACCCATCTTAAAACGCCGACTGCCCAGGAGTATAGGGGTCCATGCTCGTACAGTAAAATTTTAAGAAAAACACGTAAACTTAAAAATTTTGTCAAGATAAAACTAATGAGCAACCTGAATCGTGGAGTGTAGACCTTAGTTTCCCTAAGCAGCCTAAGCAAAACCTTAAAATCAAACTAAAGTTTAAATTTGGCTTGATTTTTAGGTTTTGCTTAGGTTGCTTAGAGAAACTAGGGTCTACAGTTCACGATCAGGTCATTTATAAGTATTCTTACGATAATAAGGGATTTAAACTGTTAGTTCGTCTATACCTAAAGTAGTCCATGTAATTAAATGGGTTATACTTGAAGAATGCCAAAGAGGCTTATTCCGAACTAGTCTATAGCGGTCCATCACTGGATTTTATGCTTAAAAAAATCAAAAACTTGCTTTAAAATATTCTAATTTAAAATAATATAGAATTAAAATAAAATTATTTATAGTTAAAAATGTTAGATTTTTTATATTTTTGTTGTTGAATTTGGTTTTTTTACAGGTGAATAAAGTTAGCCTCTCGAGCCAGCCTCTCGAGCGCCTCTCGAGAATTATCCGGACGGGTGCAACAAATGTTTTAAATTTGCATGGAAAATCAGGACGTGGATAAAAAAAACAAGGACTACTCCAATATTATATACACAATTAAAATTAAATATAGAATATGCAAAATAAATAGCAAATTAAACTAAAATTCAAACATGTGGTGCATGCTAAATTTATAAACCACGTATATAATTTTGGAAACTTTGTAAAAGTTTTTCAGTGGTGGAAATTTATATTATTCTTATACTAATATTGAGAAGAGAAGTGTATTGAGAAGTCTATTAAAAAGTTAAGTGATTCAATAAAAATAAAATAAAAATAAAAAAATTATCATGATATATTTACTAATGGCGTGTTCTCGAAAAATGCCAAAAACTAATTTTATCGTTGTGAGTGCTCCAAAATGGAATTAGAAGAAATTATAAAAATTTATATGTTGACATGAAGAATGTCTGACATTTTATTTTAAAAATTTGAGATGCACCTGCATTATCCCGAACATAGTCCTTTCCTATCTTACAAAACAAAATGTTAATATTTCCATATTCAAAATACATGTAATATTCATATAAATCTCCTTTTATTAATTTTTATAACGCCTATTACATTATAATTTGAGATTGTTCTTTTTGTGTAATTGGTGCAACAAGTGAATACATAATTTAACTTGGCTAAACAACAAATATTGCAATGAGAACCGCCAGAAGCGACGGTGCGAATATATAAACGTTTTCCCTGTTTTCGATGGCGTTGGAAACTACCTTGGTTTCCGCAACAAAGCGAAACAAGCGAAGCAAAACAGCCGTCCACTAAACGCCCCATGTTAGCATGTTGTATGAAATCTCCTGATTAAGTTTTAATTTTTATTGTTTTTTTAAGTCTTATAGAGTTCTTTTCTTTAAAATCAGATGAAATAATATTTAAAAAGTGTTATACATATATTTGTTTTAAATAAAAGCTGATAATGCATTCTTAAGCTCTATTTAAGAGTTTTGTTAACCCTTAACTAGAGGTTATTGCCTTATTAGCTAATATTTATAACAAATATGCATAAAATTAACAAAATATTAATTTATGCCATGCAAACAATAGGTTCTTTAGGATGTCTCGAGAAAAAACCCAGAAAATTAAAACATTATTAAGTGTTTAAACAACGTGTTAACATAGCAACTGGTCAAGTCGCGTTTAATGGACCGGCCCTTGTTTTTTTGGTGTGCAGTTTGCTTTAGTGCCTGTCTGCTGTCTGATCTGTACAAGACTTTTAAAAAAATCTTTTTGTTGCCAGAAGGTTCTTTAGAAGTTTGTTTTTATTTTTAATAATTCAAAATCAATATTTTAATAAATAAATTAATAAGAAAAATCAAAATAAAAAAAGGTTTGTATTTCTCTCGGTTTTTCAATAGCCTACTTTTATATTTAACAAATTGAAGGATGAATATTAAAAACATCAGAGTTGGAATATAAAAAAGAAGAAGGAAAAAACACTTGAATTCTAGAATTTAAAACATTTTCTAATTATAGTGGGCGCGGCGTCGCTGGTAGTGTTGTTACAGTACTCAGATTTTATTCCAGTACCAGTACCAGTACTATGTCGGTTGTCCAAAAAAATTCCAGTACAGTACCAGTAAAAGTACCGTTCTCATTTTAGTTGCAGTACAGTACCAGTACTATCCCTTTCTCAAATTTTATTTCGATTAAGCGCGGTTCACAGCTCAGACTTACGGCTTAAGACTTAAGGCTTTAGACTTAAGAGTGGAGACTTATGACTTACGGCCCGCTTCACAGCATAACTTAAAACTTAAGACTTTACGCTTAAAACCTATGACTTTAGACTTAAGAATTGAATCATGTTATAATTTGACTTAAGACTTTAGTTAAATCTTTTCCTTTTAAAGATTAAAACAAATGTTTTTTTATGAAAAACAAAATTTTTTAAAACAAAACGACAAAATAAACTTTGTTTTGAAACTTTTAGTCAGAAAATTGGGAGAAAAACCAAAATTTTGTCATAAATCTAAGAAAAAATTATACACTTAACAAAACTGCGCAATTTAAAAAAATATGGATTGTTGAATTCTTAAATTTTGAAGCTCCTTCAAAAATAAATTAAAAAATGAAAGCTTTAGATAGTTCTTTAAACATCTAGAAACGTTGAAAGTTAAAACTCGTAGTATGTAAGCTGGAAAGTATTTACGATACAAAATATGTGGAAGTTTCAGTCTGTATTTTTTTGTACTTGTACATATAAAAACACTATTCGTAATCAATAAAGCCTACTATATTTTTAATGCGTTCGCAATCTCCAGTTTTTGATGTGTTTCTTAATCTAATTACATGATTTTTATTGATTCCGTATTAAATTTAAATTTTTTTAAACTTTTTAAGAATCGTAATTGGTTCTTCTCAGGTTTAACGGTAAAAAACGCAAATTTTTGTATTTAAAGTATCCTATTCGAAACATAGGTGAGCAGGGTCGGGGAGGCTGGAGGGGTTGTTACGGGGGTAAATCGAATTTTGAATTCTAGGAGGGGGGTCCCCAGGGGTCCGTACCCCCCTTGAGATTTTAGAAAGGGGGTCCACCGGGGTGCAAAATTTTGAAATCTAGAGGGGGGTCAGGTGTGGTCGGGTGTCCAAAAACAAAACAGTTTTAAACCATAATAACTTTAATAATTGTTCTTTGTATAGGTTAATATGTTTTATGTTGTAAGAAAATTTGCAAAAAAAATTTAAGACAAAAAAAAAAAACATAATTTTTCCTAAGCCTAAGCGAAACCTACGAATCAAGATAAAAATCTAAAAAAGCTTAAAAACTATTAAAATTCCAAATAGTTCACTTCTTAAATTTAAAAAAAAATATTTATTCTGGAAGAAATTACGCCGAAAATATTTTTTCCGGACACCAAGAGGTTTTAAAAGTATTGCAGAAAGCTTTAAAAACTTTAAAACTCAAAATTTGGCTAATTTGGCTGATATATTGCACGAAAATTGCGTAAATTTAATCAACACTGACAAAATTTGCATAATGTTAAAAACTACGGTAAATTACGGTAGATTTTGGACGGAGTCGGAGTCGGAGTCGGTGGAATTTAGTGTTTGCCGGGCGCTAGGAAAAAATACATTCTGCATAATATCTTCGGAAAGAATCTCTTCTGCAATAATAACTTTTGCAAAAATACATTCCACTAAATATCTTCGGAAAAAATAACTTCTCGTTCGTGCGTCGCGGAAGATATTTAGCTGGAAGGTATTCTTTCCGTTCTTCTAACACTGCACGTAGATGAAGCAAACCGACGAGTGAGACGCGTAGCGAAATTTAAATAAAGCAATCTTATAATTTAAAACATTGCCAACTATGCGAATTTACAAACCAAAAACTGTTTGATTGGTGTTAAATTGTGCTAAATTACTACACTACGCTTTAAATATAAATTAATACACTGGTAAATTTATTAAACTAAATTACTAAATGAAAAGTACACTGGTTTGTTTAATTCTGCACTTAAAATTACTCGCTTATTGACAAGTTAAAAACTTAATGCTTCTAAAAACTTAAAGTACAAAATCATACTAGTGTAAAAGGCTTTAAAAGCAAATTAAGACTTAGTTTTAATTAAATTTATTTTTCCTAGCCTGAGCAAAACCTTGAAATCGAGCGAAATTGTATTGTAATGCATTTTTTAATAACGTTTTATTAAAAAAATCTAATTTTTGTTATCAATGGTCTTTAATGTTTTAAATAATACGATTTGTTCATTTTTATTCCGCTGTGCTAAACTTTATGGTTTTGAAAAATTAGCATAAAACATTCTTAGTTAGTTTTAAATGCTTTAAAAATTATTCAAAACTTTGTTTTAATTAAATTTTTCTAAGCCTAAGCAAAACCTAAAATCAAGCTAAATTGTATTATGATACATTATTAAATAATGCTTCTTTAAAAAAATGTTGATATTTTTATTATTTACAGCTTGTACGTAATGTTTTAAATTATAAAATTTGTTTATTTCCATTCCGCTGCGCGCCTCACTCGTCGGTTTAAGGGCAGTTCACAGCTTTGACTTACCGCTTATGGCTTAAAACTTAAGACTTAAGAGTTTTGCGTTGGGTCTTAAGACTTAAGCCTGCCAGTTCACAACTACCTAATAATTGGCTTATGACTTAAACATTTTTTGTTGAAATTTTAATAAAAACATCGAATTTGCAATACATTTAATGACAAGTTAGTCAATTTAAATTTGTAGTTAAGTCCTTTTACGCATTTTTAGAAATAAATAGTTTGTCCTCTTACTAAAACCAAAAATATATAATATACCGAAAAATGTGCAACTCCTATATAAAAAAAATACAGAAAAGGTGGCCTTTATAATGAGCCTCTCCATTTAAATGACACTCTCCACTATAATGGCATAGTAGCCATTTTAATTCGGCGAGTTAAAATGGAGAGGAAGCTATTATAATAGCCATTTATTGACTTAATTTCACCATATATACTCACAAGTCTAATACTGTCCGGGCCGCACGAGTTTCTGCGTGTTGGTTTAATACTGTCCAACACGCAGAAACTCGTGCGGCCCGGACAGTATTAGACTTGCATATATAAAGTGAAATTAAATGAATAAATGGCTATTATAATGGCTTCCTCTCCATTTTAACTCGCCGAATTAAAATGACTACTATGCCATTATAGTGGAGAGTGTCATTTAAATGGAGAGGCTCATTATAAAGGCCACCTTTTCTGTACTTTTTTATATAGGAGTTGCACATTTTTCGGTATATTATATATTTTTGCTAAAACTAGGCAGAAAATCGCAATTATCATGAAACTGCATTCCAGAAACAATTTGTTTTTGTGTTGTCAATATTATCTAATTAGAAGATTTCGAATCATAGGTGAGAAAGGGGGCAGGGTGGGGTCCACCCCTCCTAGCTTCGAAATTTTGGGACCCCCCTAGACGAAAATATAGGGGCTCCCCTCCCCCCAAATTTCCGAATTTTTCACCCCTGACCCCCCTCTAGATTTTGAAATCTGACCCCCCCTCCCCTCCCCCCTCGGAAAAATTTTAGGTACCTTTTTTATACTAAATTTTCTTCCAAAAACGTGAATTTTCATCACATATTCATGCTTTTACACCCTTTTTATACATGAATATGGCTTTTTATTCAATAAAATGTAGTATTAACCTATACAAAGAACAATTATTAAAGTTATTATGGTTTAAAACTGTTTTGCTTTGGACACCGGACCACACCTGACCCCCCTCTAGATTTCAAAATTTTGCACCCCGGGTGGACCCCCCTAAAAATCTAGGGGGGGTCCGGACCCCCCTGGGACCCCCCTCCTAGAATTCAAAATTCGATTTACCCCGGGTAACAACCCCCCCTAGCTTCCCCGACCCTGCTCACTTATGTTTCGAATAGGATACTTTAAATACAAAAATTTGCGTTTTTTACCGTTAAACCTGAGAAGAACCAATTACGATTCTTAAAAAGTTTAAAAAAAAATTAAATTTAATACGGAATCAATAAAAATCATGTAATTAGATTAAGAAACACATCAAAAACTGGAGATTGCGAACGCATTAAAAATATAGTAGGCTTTATTGATTACGAATAGTGTTTTTATATGTACAAGTACAAAAAAATACAGACTGAAACTTCCACATATTTTGTATCGTAAATACTTTCCAGCTTACATACTACGAGTTTTAACTTTCAACGTTTCTAGATGTTTAAAGAACTATCTAAAGCTTTCATTTTTTAATTTATTTTTGAAGGAGCTTCAAAATTTAAGAATTCAACAATCCATATTTTTTTAAATTGCGCAGTTTTGTTAAGTGTATAATTTTTTCTTAGATTTATGACAAAATTTTGGTTTTTCTCCCAATTTTCTGACTAAAAGTTTCAAAACAAAGTTTATTTTGTCGTTTTGTTTTAAAAACTTTTGTTTTTCATAAAAAAACATTTGTTTTAATCTTTAAAAGGAAAAGATTTAACTAAAGTCTTAAGTCAAATTATAACATGATTCAATTCTTAAGTCTAAAGTCATAGGTCTTAAGCGTAAAGTCTTAAGTTTTAAGTTATGCTGTGAAGCGGGCCGTAAGTCATAAGTCTCCACTCTTAAGTCTAAAGCCTTAAGTCTTAAGCCGTAAGTCTGAGCTGTGAACCGCGCTTTATTCATCCAACGTTCAGCGTTAGAAGGGCGGAAAGAATACCTTCCAGCATAATATCTTCTGCGACGCACGGCGAGAAGTTATTTTTTCCGAAGATATTTTACTGCAATGTATTTTTGCAAAAGTTATTATTGCAGAAGAGATTCTTTCCGAAGATATTATGCAGAATGTATTTTTTCCGGACACCGTTTGGGCGGTACGTAATGTTTTAAATTATAAAATTTGTTTATTTCCATTCCGCTGCGCGCCTCACTCGTCGGTTTATTCATCCAACGTTCAGCGTTAGAAGGGCGGAAAGAATACCTTCCAGCATAATATCTTCTGCGACGCACGGCGAGAAGTTATTTTTTCCGAAGATATTTTACTGGAATGTATTTTTGCAAAAGTTATTATTGCAGAAGAGATTCTTTCCGAAGATATTATGCAGAATGTATTTTTTCCGGACACCGTTTGGCCGTTATACTTGAAGAATGCCGAGAAAATTGATTACGTCCCAGATTGCCAGCAGACCTGTCTCACTTTGCCAGCAACTGTCTCATTTTGCCAGCAGTCTCACTTTGTCATCACATAGGTGTCTCACATTGCCATCACGTGCGTGTCACTTTGCCATCAACATTTTTTTTACAAAAATACTTCATTAAAATAATCTTAAAAGACCAAAATAATAACAAAAAGTTTGAAGATTGGTTTGGCCTATAATTTTAAAGAATCTCAATAAACTTTTCATACAAAGGTTTTTTTATATTTTACAATATTAAAATAAATAAATAAAATATTTTTTTATGATTTTCTTTTTTTTTTGACATTTTCAAAACAAAATCATACTTTTTTTTTAATTAAGTTACTGCTAAGTAATTTTTTTATTGTCTTATTCGAGAACGTCCCACGACGGTCGCACGACACTAAGGTTCCACGACGCGACGGTCCAGCGGCATGGCGGTCCCGACAGGCAAAAGATAGTACTCGACGGTCCCAGGAATAAAAATGGGTACAACACGACCGTCCCCAAAGAATGTAATTGTTTTGTACTGCTATTGTGATAATGCTGAGAAAAATAATACGTCTTTAGCAGTAAAACGCGTGCAAAAAGATTAGGTTAAAATTTAGATTAAAAAAATTATATGGACAAATGATTTAAAATTTTTTTACTTTTTAAATTAAAAATAAATGGAAAGACATTGATACTCATTTTTTTGTACTTGAAAATAAATTTTTAAAAATTTCGAATTCCTCTCTAAATAAAATAAAACTTGTTGCAATTAACGAATAACGTATTTTTAATATGTTTTAACGTAATGAAGATTGTTAACAATTAACAAAACCAGTTCAGTCTGGTATTTATAACAATAAACTAATGTATATTTTGTAAAATAATATATAATTTTACTTACGGTTAATTACCGTTCAAATAATGATCAGATTTTAAAACATAGCTACATAAAAATTAGACTCGTTTGCCGATGTAGCTTTGTAGTAATGATGTTCCTACTCTCAAATATTATGATCTGGAGCTCCGGAAATTTAAAGCGCAGGGAGTCTCAGAGCTCTGCTACGTAAATGAGCGATTTAAAATTTTTATAGTTGCTAATAAGTTTTGAAAAAAATTCGGTTTACAAAAAAAATTTTCTACCAAAATAATCTTTGGTATGACTCTTTAATTATACAAAATCAGTACCAAAAAAAGCGGAGTTCCGGAGGACTGCAAAGTCAAACACCGGGAAAACTCTTCAGATCATATATTTGAGAGAGGAACATCATACGACAAAGCTACATCGGCAAACGAGTCTAATTTTTATGTAGCTATGTTTTATCTGATCATTATTTGACGGTAATTACCTAAGTAAATTATATATTATTTTACAAAATCAGTTTATTTATAAATACCAAGCATCAATCGTGTTCGGTCAATTGTTAACAATCTTCATTACGTTAAAACATATTTAAAATACGTTATTCGTTATTTGCAACAAGTTTTATTATATTTAGAGAGGAATTCGAAATTTTTGAAAATTTATATTCAAGTACAAAAAAATGAGTATCAATGTCTTTCCATTTATTTTTAATTTAAAAAGTAAAAAAAAAATTAAATCATTTGTCCATATAATTTTTTTAATCATTTTAACCTAATCTTTTTGCACGCGTTTTACTGCTAAAGACGTATTATTTTTCTCAGCATTATCACAATAGCAGTACAAAACAATTACATTCTTTGGGACGGTCGTGTCGTAACCATTTTTATTCCTGGACCGTCGAGTACTATCTTTTGCCTGTCTGGACCGTCATGCCGCTGGACCGTCGCGTCGTGGGACCTTTGTGTCGTGCGACCGTCGTGAGACGTTCCCAAATAATACAATAAAAAAATTACTTAGCAGTAACTTAATTCAAGAAAAAACGTATGGTTTTGTTTTGAAAATGTCAACAAAAAAAGAAAATAATAAAAAATATTTTATTTATTTATTTCAATATTGTAAAATATAAAAAAACCTTTGAATGAAAAGTTTATTGAGATTTTTTAAAATTATAAGCCAAACCAATCTTCTAACTTTTTGTTTTTGGTCAATTTTATTAATAATTTTTAAAATGTTATTATTTTGGTCTTTTAAAATTATCTTAATGAAGTATTTTTGTAAAAAAATGTTGATGGCAAAGTGAGACGCACGTGATGGCAAAGTGAGACACCCGCGCTATGCCAAAGTGAGACCTATGTAGTTGTCCGGAAAAACAGAGGTTCTACTGATGAATATTTTCTATCAATTACCCACTATACATTCTGCATAATATCTTCGGAAAGAATCTCTTCTGCAATAATAACTTTTGCAAAAATACATTCCAGTAAAATATCTTCGGAAAAAATAACTTCTCGTTGTGCGTCGCAGAAGATATTATGCTGGAAGGTATTTTTTCCGCCCTTCTAACGCTGAACGTTGGATGAATAAACCGACGAGTGAGGCGCGCAGCGAAATGGAAATAAACAATTTTATAATTTAAAACATAACGTACCGCCCAATGGTGTCCGGAAAAATACATTCTGCATAATATCTTCAAGAATTTCTTCTGCAATAATAACTTTTGCAAAAATACATTGCAGTAAAATATCTTCGGAAAAAAATAACTTCTCGCCGTGTGTTGCAGAAGATATTATGCTGGAAGGTATTCTTCCCGCCCTTCGAACGCTGAACGTTGGATGAATAAAG
>JASAMX010012268.1:0-13570 GCA_030248175.1 Microlaimidae sp. YZB2_3
CCACGATCGAAATCTTTATCGAGGGTCGCTTCGTTCCCGCAGCAGCGTCTACTTCGCTATCCCCGCTATCCCTCTTTCTGTGGACCGCGACGGGTACGTCGGAGTGGGAACGAGCGGTCTGAGAAGTCGGTGGGACGGATCGCTTACCACCGACCAGGGAACCCACCGACTCCTTCTTCAATTTGGATTCCGCAACGGGGATCTCGTGTATGATTTGTAATTTTGACACTTGTTTCCTTTCGTCCAACTGATGACTAGAAGGAGAAGCATTTCCAGAAGGCATTAGTGAGGGTAGAGATTCGGCAAAAGACGACTTTCCAACGTAAGGAGACGATTTGACAAAGCGTTCTAAAAATACACTTATTAAAAAAATATACAAATATCGAAATTAAATGAGATCTGAATAAAAATACGTACACTGAAAAAACAATTTAAGAATTTATTTTTGTCAAGTGAACGGTTGATTAAAGGAAAAGTTATGAATATAGTTTGTTTAGGGTGTACGCAGATAAACCTGAACTTTCGTTTATGGTTAAAGGTGCGGTGCGGAGTCAATTTTTTTGTCTTAGATTTTGATATTTTTTAGTGAAAATCTAACCCCTGCCCCCAATAGCCTACAAAATTTTTTTCAACAAAATATCTGCAGTGGTTCATAAGTTATTATGACCCCCCAAAAACGGCATTTTTCGACAATTCTGTACGTGACAAATTGCTCAATGGGTATTACGATTTACGTTACAAATTATGCACTCGAAGAAAGCGGCTATTTTATACTCTAATTTTATACCTCGATCGTTAAGATTGCTGCAGTATTTCTTGAGACATTGCGTTTACCGTACAAAAAACCCGCGATTTTTTCGTTAAAACACCAAACGACGGCAGTGATTTTGTGAAGTTTGCCCAACCTTTCTTTCCTTCTCTTCGTGTTTTTAGCGAAAAAATCGAGTGTTTTTTGTACGAGAAATGCAATATCTCGACAAATACTCCACCAATCTTAAGGATCAAGATATCAAATTAAAATAGAAAATAGCCGCTTTTTTAAATGTATAATTTGTAACAAAATAGCTTTACCCATTGAGCAATCTTTCACGTAAAGAATTGTCGAAAAAAGCCATTTTTGGGGGGTCATTACTCCTGAACCACTGGAGATATTTTGTTGAAAAAATTTTTGTGGGCTATGGGGGGAATTTAAACTTACGAATTGCAGAAGCTGCCAATAAATTTGTAAATAATTTACTATATGAACAAATGCAATAAAGATGGCACATTATGTTACATTAAATGTTTTTGATTTTTTCATAACTTTGCATAAAATGCCTTGCGTTGCCTTGCTTTGTGCCTTATAAAAAGTTTTGATTTTGTTCAGGTAAAAACAATGCTTTGTTTATTTTTTTTAAGTTTGTTTTGTACTTGTTTTAAATAAAATAAATTTAAATAAAATATAGACCCGCTCTCCTAAAAAAAACCAGGATCTCCCATTTTTTCATTTTGATAACCTAGCCCCTGAATTTTTAAATAAACTCCTTCCCCCTTCCAGCTAAATTTTGTTAAATTTTACTTCTAGAAACACAAATTCGTACTAAAACACAGTACTTTTGTACATATTTATACCCAGCAGATAGCCTATTGTAGTCTATAAAGTGACCTAAGTCTACAGCTTTGTGGGTCAAACCAAAACGGAAAAAGGTTTACTTAACGTACGTTATGGAAATGAATGGCTTACAGTTGAATGAAAATACAAAAATATGCATTTTAAAATAACTTTATCGCCTTACCCGGAGATTCTGCTGCCAGTTTTTTATCCTGGTCAAAAACTTCCCCTTCATAGCACTTCAAAATATATGTCATTAGACATTCTTCCGTAGCTGGGCTTTCCACCTAAAATATATAAACTAAGAGATAGAAACAAAAAAACTAGTTCTGTGGGATTATTTTTGTTTCCAATTTGCTTGGTTCCCTCTATCTACAATGGCTTTCTAATTTTACACCGAAATACAAATAAGTAAGTACCTAACGTAACCAGGGGCCTTATCTTACAGCTATTGACAAATAGAACTGCATTAAACAATACAAAAAAATAAAACAATTATTTTTCATTAATTAAACCGCTCCCTTAAAATTTTAAGCCGCCTACTGCAACTGTAATTTTTTCATATATTCGCAAAAAAAAACATTGAGGTGTTTAGGCAGCTCAACTGACCTACCTATCAGAAGGTATGTCACCAATAAGATCAAAAGACAAGCGTAGGGGGTAGACGTGACGGGCATGGGGGAGGTTAATTTTCTTTCCGGATCTGGAAAGCGGGGTGGGTTGTTCTCCCACTCCAAAGTATGGAGGGTTTGAAGAGTTAATTCTATTCTATTAATAACTTATTTGAAAACTAAAAAAATTAAAAAGACTTAATTACTTCCAAAATTAAGCTTTGAGATCAAACTGAGTGTTTAAAAAACTTAAACATGCAATTAAAAACTTTTTAACCTACAATAGGGTTTTTCGTACTGAAATTACTTAAGGTAGAACACGACAGTTATGACGATTTTTACTAAAGTTAGATATCAACTTAGAAATTAAGTTTTGTCCCACAAAAGTATAATGCGTTCGAAAGCTGTGATTATGATGTATCCAACGGTAATAATTTTATCGTTTACCGGTTGTTCTATTTCAAGATATAGTTCGATGAATTTAAAGCTCAAAAACAGTTTTTGGCCATTTAAAATATTTGATTCGCTCAGTTTTTGCTGCAATTTTATAGAAAGTTAACGAAAAATATGGGGCACCTTTTAGATATGGTTTGGAGTCAAATGTAATTCAAAATTTTAAGAAAATCAAAAAAATCGATGTTTTTAAAAGAAAAATCAAACAAAAAAATCCTGAATTAGTTTTATAATCAAATACAATTCACAGAATTGATTAGACTTGTGTCTAACTATTTCCAATTTTTTATTAAAATCTGAGCTATTCAAATTTTTTTCATTTTCATTTAAAGTTTTTTGACTTGACGCCGAGAAACTACATTTCGAAAAGTTTGTTTAAAAGTATCTTTTACGAGAGAGATTTCAGATGGGTCAGTGGCCGAGTGGTTAGAAGAGTGTTTAATTTTTTAATTAAAAAAAAGTGTTCAGTATTCAAGATACGCTAAAGGAAAAATGAGAAAAAAAAGAAGATTTTTGGTAATAAATTTTAGTAATGTATTGTATTTTTGACATATATTTTATTGGTGTCATTTATAATGACTGTGGAGCATAGATGAACAGGGGGGGGGGGGGGCGGCTGGGGGGGGGGGCCCACCCCCCTAGCCTCGAAATTTTGCCCCCCCCCCCTAGAAAAAAATCCAGGGCCCCCTTCCCCCAAATTTTCGAATTTTTTACCCCTGACCCCCCTCTGGATTTTGAAATCTGACCCCCCCTCCCCTCTCGAGAAAATTTTAAGTACTTTTTTATACTAAATTTTCTTCCAAAAACGTGAATTTTTAACACAAATTCATGTTTTTATACCTTTTTTATACCTAAATATCGCTTTTTATTCAATAAAATGTAGTATTATCTTATAAAAAAAAACTATTATTAAACATTTAATGGTTTAAAAGTATTTTGTTTCGGAAATTGGACCCCACCTGACCCCCTTCTAGGTTTCAAAATCTTCCACCCTGGGTCGACCCCCCTAGAAAGCTAGGGGGGGTTCGACCCCCCCCCTAGATTTTGAAATTTAATTTACTCGGGGTAAACAAAACACCCCTCCCCCCTAGCTTTTTGACCGTGTTCATCTATGCTGTGGAGGATAACAATTTTTTTAGAAAAAAGAATGTCAAAAATTAAATCAGAAGGTCAAATTACGTTAGTAAAAATTAATTAGAAAAGATCTGCCGTCAAAATCAAACTGTGGTGTTCTACCTTTAAGTTAAATCCTATATACTTTTTTAATTTAAAAAAAATCATTATCATCAAAATTTACAGGGGGGGGGGAAGAAAGAGGGAAGGGGATCGAGCACACCCCATTTCCAAATTTTTTGCACTTAAGGTAGCTCTTCCCAAACGAAAAATTAAACCCTGGGTATGGGTACCTTACGTGGTACGTTCATGAATTATTAGGTTGCACTTTACTTAATATAAAGTCTTCGTTCACGCCAGAAAATTTTACAAATAATGCCCTCGAAGGAACCTTAATTTTTACATCGCTCACTAAAAAGAAAAGAGCGGGTGGGGAGTTTCACGTGAAACTTTAACAACCCGCTCGGAAATTTACAGAATTATGTAACCTCTGCGATATTTATATTTTGCTGGTTAACAAATAATTTGGTCTGATTGCAATTGCAGCGACACAGTTACATAATGTATACTTTAATCCGCTTTGGTGTATCAAAAAATCAATTAAATTTACAATTAAAAATTATTATTAAACCAACAAAATTTTTACAGCAGAATTCTTTAGTAGGGTTGCTCTATAACGATTTTCAAGCGATCTTCTACTGTTTTTCAGACTTTCCATGCATTTAGAAAGCTGTTCATCGACTAAAAACAAAGTAGTATAATTATAATACAATACAACTGAAGATTTTTTAAAATCATAACTACGTTAGTAAGCATAGGTGTGCATGAACCAGGAAGTAGGGGGTGGCTAAAGCTATAGAAAAGTACTCTTTTTTACTACAAAATGTTTTGAGAGTAAATTTTGACCTGAATTTATACCCGAAATTTTGCTTTAATTTTCAAATGGATCCCCCACGTTCATTGTTTCCCCTTCAAAATTTTAAAGGGAAGTAGAGGTAGTGTGTCACCGGAGGTAAGGCCCTCCCAGATTTTTTTCAAGACAATAGACTTAAAAATAAAGTGATAATAAACGCCATAAAGAGCATCTGTCTGAAAATTTTAACTCAAGACGTGGTTGGTAGGTAAGATTTATATCGGAATTTGTAACGGTGTTTTTGCGTATTAAATTTGTTTTGTTATTGTTACTACTTTATACTAATCTGGCGTTCACTTAAAGTGCTTCTTTTGTATTGTGACGGCCATGTCAGTGTTCTGATAACATCTTTTTCTTCTTCTTACGGGTCCGAAATTTCAAGTCTAAGGGGTTGGGCCCCACCTTACGCCTCCCGCCTCCAAGACTCACCCATGCTGGTAAACCACCAATTTATTAATAAACTTGCTTTTTTTAATTTTTTTTAGGAAGAACAATTAAGAAAACAGGTAAGGCGTGAGGCATTTTAAATTCAAAATTTGAGGTTATTAATGGAATTCACGAAGCAACATAAGTAATTTCTTAAGCCCGGTTCACACTGCTGCGATAAGCGAAAGGCGATAGGCTCCTGTCAGTTCACGCTGCTGCGATAGGCGATAGTAATTTGCAATAGGCGGCAGGCGATAGTGGTTGGAGCAAAGTTCCCATCCTATCGCAATTTTGCGATAGGCGACAGCCCAAAACACACGCAATTTCAGCATAATACGTGTAAAATTCGGAAATTAGCAAATTTATGCAAAGAAATAACGCGAATGCACACAATATTTTTTGTTTTTTGCGTTTGCCCGGTTTTTTTTTAAATACTGATAAAAGTTTGCGTGAAATTATTAATTTCGATGGGTATTTGCTAATTTTGGTTCAAAAACGACCCGAAATTTATGATAAATCTAAAAAAAAAGAACATTTGAATAAAATTTTTATAAACATTGATGGGATCTAAAAAACAGTTTTGAAAATTATGTCTTCAAAATGAATTCTAACTTTCTTGAAACTTAATTTAATAGGTATCAGTTTAATAGGTAGTTTTTTAAATGAGGTTTTTATAAAAAAATTAGAAAAATTGTACACTGGGCAATGTTTCATAAAAGTTATACAAACATTTGATTTATTTGTAAAAATACGGTCAGTTTTGTTGATTCAGCCCAATGTGTGTATAACACAAAGTTACAAAAAAAAACATAACACAAAAGTTTGTATAATACAAAGTTACAAAGAAAAAAGTGACATTGACAAAGAAAAATAGACTTTTACAAAAAAAAAATCGAATGCTTATAATTTTTATAAAACAGCGCCCTGGCCTTGAAAAATATACCGTAATTTGAAACATAAACAAAAATGTCATAATGCTTAAATTAGTGATGTTTCTACTCTCTAATATCATCTTCTGAAGCTCCAGTAATTTAGAGCAGAGCAAAGGAACTAAGTTCCGGACGTTTCTCTGCTCTAAATGGCTGCCGGAACTACGTCCTTTAAACAAGTGTATCAAGTTTATGGAAACTTGAAATCTGGTTAAATTTATTGATAAAGAATAGTATTCTCCTTTTTGAACACTGTTTTGGTTGATAAAACGCACCACTATCGCTGATTTTCATATTTTTTTGTCGTCGTCTTAAAATAACTAAACTTTATTTGTAATATCAGCTAAAATTGCGACTGAATGCGAGACTTTATAATTAAAACTTTATAATTAAAAGCTAGCACAACCTTTAAACACTGTTTAAAATTAAAACCATACAGTATCGGCTATCGCGATTTTCTTTCAGTGTGAACTGAACGGCACTATCGCCTATCGCCTGTCACCTTTCTCCTATCACCTGTCGCCTATCGCAGCAGTGTAAACCGGGATTTAGAGTAAGTATGATCATGGTTTTTGAAACTATTAACCATATCAATAATAACCTAAGTTCCCGCTTTACAATTTTATATGGTGAATATTTACAGCTACCGGGGACACGGTTACTAATGGGCTGGCACAGCTTGGAAGGAGCGGAGTCGATCAAGTTTTGACAGGAAAAGATCTGTTGAGCTCTAGATCCCAGCTCCTAGCGAGCTTGGAAGTCTTTGACGCTTGTGGGGAGAAATAGCGAAGTAGCAAGATGATCGATAGAGAAATCGATCACCAAACACAGAATTAATATTCATACCTGACCGACCAACTTGCTACACCCCTTTTTATAGACAGATGAGGAATTGCACCTCGTGAGCTGTAACCTTCTCGCTCCAGACGCTCAAGAATGCAACCAAGATTTTTAGAAACAAAGATAAAACTGTTAGATAAAGAATTTTAGAAATTAATAAATCTGAAAACGAAATGAATTATTTTAATCAATAATTGGGTTATTACATTACCCCCGCCTCAAAAATCCCGAAACTGCCGACAACCTCTAAAAAATATGGAGATACTCATAGATAAAAACGATCACCCAAGCTAGGGTGGTTTTATATACAAAAAAATTAGGTCAAAAGGCCTTTTTAATCGAATTTTTTAGCTTTCTATTGTTTAAAACAGTCGTTTTGACCCAAAAATATCATTTTTTGACCTCAATTTTTCCATAATTTGAAATTGGTAAGGACCCCTTTCCTTCCCCCTCCCCACTCAGGAGTGTTAAGGGGGGGGGAGAGTTCGTGTGTGTGCCCATGTGTGGTCCCGGTTAAAATTATATGGCACTTGTATCGTTAAAATCGAAAGTATATCCGCGCCATAATGCTTTACGCGACACTTAGTAGCTGCACCTGGAGCAAACATGTATTATTATAATTATACCAACAAAATGCAAAACCACTGATCCTCAATATTATATTGCACTCTAATTACAATACTAATAAAAATAATAAACACTTTAGGAAATAATAAACCTTTTGTACCTTTGCTTAAAAATGATGGCGTCAATTCTAGTTCCTCTAATAAGTGAAACGGAAGAAGACGGGATATGGCTTCATTTTTGGTTTTAAACGGATTATTGTACAAATCTTCATTGTTTAAAGAAGCTTTATCGGTGTTTAAATGACGCTCGAAACTAAAAAAAATAAATAAAACTTAGGTCCCACGAAATGATGAAACGCACGAATGACATAAAACATACCGATAAAAAATGATAAGAATGGCTCTCTTCTTTCCGAATATTAAATAGGAAGCTACTTTTTTAAGCAGGATGAAAATCATAATCATAGGTGAGAAAATGTAATTTATTACAAAAAAACTTTATGGAATGGACGCAACAACAAAAAATTTATAACTGGTACATAGCCGTAGCCAAGGGGAGGGAACAGGGGCATAGATGTTTGTGGTCAGGTCAGCTATGGGGGGGGGTCCACCGCTGGGTGAAAGGCCAAATTTTTTTTTGGGAAGGGGGTCTAGGGGGGTCCAAACCCCCTGGCTTTTTAGGGGGGATTCGATTTTTAAGAAGGTTTTTTAAAACAATAATTTAAGTGTTTTTAGGTTTAATATTGAATTTTATATACTAAAACAGCCTATTTAGGCCTAAAAGTGTGTAACACTGTTTTTAACTAAAAACGTGTTTTTGACAGTAAGTAAAAAATTATACTTCTAAATTGGTCGAGAGCGGGAGGAAGGGGGATCAGCCGTGCTAGGGGCGGTCAGGCCGGACCGCTCTCGAGCTTTGAAGGGGGTGGGGCTGGATTTTTTCTAGGGGTGGGGTCCGAAATTTTGGCTCTAAGGGGGTATACCTCTTTGTTTATAGCTGGGCAGCCTCTCGGATGTTGGGCATAGATGAACAATGGGGGGAGGTAGGGTGGGGTCCACCCTTTCCCGTAGCCTCGAAATTTTGCTGTCCCCCCCCAGAAAAAAATCCAAGGGGAGCCCCCTTCCGCCCAGTTTGCGAATTTTTTACCCCTGACCCCCTCTAGATTTTGAAATCTGACCCCCCCCCCTCAGGTGAGAACGGTCGGGGAAGCTAGGGGGGGTGGTTACCCGGGGTAAATCGAATTTTGAATTCTAGGAAGGGGTCCCAGGGGGGCCGGACCCCCCTAGCTTTTTAAGGGGAGTCGACCCGGGGTTCGAAATTTTGAAATCTAGAGGGAGGTCAGGTGGGGTCCGGTGTCCAAAGCAAAACAGTTTTAAACCATAATAACTTTAATAATTGTTCTTTTTATAGGATAATACTACATTTTATTGAATAAAAAGCCATATTCATGTATAAAAAGGGTGTAAAAGCATGAATATGTGATGAAAATTCACGTTTTTGGAAGAAAATTTAGTATAAAAAAGGTACCTAAAATTTTCCCGAGGGGGGCGGGGGAGTCAGATTTCAAAATCTAGAGGGGGGTTAGGGGTAAAAAATTCGGAAATTTGGGGGGAGGGGGGCCCTTAGATTTTCGTCTAGGGGGGGTCCCAAAATTTCGAGGCTAGGGGGGGGGGCGGAGCCCACCCAGCCCCCACCCAGTCTCACCTATGCCCCCTCCCCTCTTGAGAAAATTTTAAGTACTTTTTTTATATTAAATTTTCTTCCAAAAACGTGAATTTTTAACACAAATTCATATTTTTACACCCTTTTTATACCTCAATATCGCTTTTTATTCAATAAAATGTGGTATTATCTTATAAAAACTATTATTAAACCTTTAATGGTTTAAAAGTATTTTGCTTGGGAAATTGAACCCCACCTGACCCCCTCTACGTTTTAAAATCTTCCACCCCGGGTCAACCCCCCCCCTAGAAAGCTAGGGGGAGGTTCGACCCCCCCAGGACCCCCTAGATTTTGAAATGTCATTTACCCGGGGTAAACACCCCCCTAGCTTTTTGACCGTGTTCATTTATGATTTGGGGGTATACCGTATACCCGATCCCCGAAATTTGGGGAGAGGTGAAAAATTTTTGGGGGTATACTTTAAATACCTTTTTTTTAGCGTTTTTAGCACTGGGACCCCCAAAAACATCTATGAACAGGGGGAACGTTCCTCCTGTCGTTTTTTAACAAGAACTGGATAAAATGCTTTTTTTTGCAAATAAGCACTGGATAAAATGCATTTTGGCCCAATGAATGACCCGCAGTTTCCTCCCTGTCGAAAAATCCCGTTTACGGAGATGTGGTAATATAACAAAAAGAGCTAAAAAAAATTAGCTAAAATTTTTCAATCTCAGCTTCTCCCGTCCTTTTTGTCTCTTACATTGCGAACCAATGAGTACACACCAAAGATTTTATTTTAGTTAAAAGCTTTTATTCTACTTCTTTATCATTTGTCACATCAAAATGTCACTTTTGAAAATTCAGGTAGGATGGAGGAGAAACTATTTTTTTTGTCATGGGATTATTTTTAGCTTAAAACCTAAGTATAGGTACTGCGAAAAAAACCCAAAAACCCATTAGAATCAAATTTTAAAAACTTCTTACTTGTCTATCCGCGTTAGTTTAATTTTCTCCAGACGCTCCTTCACTCTCTTCGCTCTCTTTTCTTCGTCTTCCGGGGTTATAATCACCGGGTCCGCGTACCCGGACGCGGAGGCGATGGAACCCGCTCCCGCCCCAAGAGCCGTTTTATGACGGATGGATATCGTCGTCCCGTACGGATTGTCCACGTAGCCGGCGGTTCCGGCCGGGCGACTGGGACCGTACTGGCTGGTGTAATAGTCGTTGTTCACCGCCGTCGCCGGGGCGAAGTCTCCGTTGACCGGAGAAAAGTCGGTCGGGGGCGGCTGGGAGGGCCACTCGCACTGGGGTCGGTACTCCTCCTCGAAGGGTGGCGGGGGAACTTGGGGCGAAGGGTAGGCTCCCTCCTTCGGCACCGTGGAATAAATCGATCCTTGGTGCCGGTGGTTCGAGGGGAGGTTGGCGGCGGAGTAGGGCGGACGAGGGGTCGAAATTGCCCCAGGGGCGTACGGGATCGCCGCTGAAGTATGGGGCGCCGCCAGCTGCGAGCTGAGGACAGAGTTGGGAAGAACTGGTTGAGTTTTAGAGCGATCGTTTTTCAAAACCATGAGATACTTTTGCCCGTTGATCTAAAACAAAAAAAATATTAATTAAAAACTTTTTTTAAAAAAAAGCCTCCCGGGGTTTGGGGGGAGTATAACCGATCCTCGAAATTGGGGGTGTCTCAAAAATTCTTGGAGGTATACCTCAAATACCCCATTAAAGCGTTTTAGTACTGAAACCCCCCAAATTTTAGGGGGGTTGTCCAGGGTACCCTCAAATTTTAGGGGAGGGGGTGTTGGCTATAATCGGGTTTTTTTGGGGGGTATAACCTCCTCCTGCTCACCTATGACTTCAGCTATATACATGCCATGCGTTAATGCTACAAAACAAAAGATTGGGTTGCATAATATTCATTGGTTTTGCCAAGAATATATAACACAAGAGAATGGCCGATTGTACACTTAATTTCTAAACAAAATTTTGCTAAAAAAGACGCACTTGTGCAAAGTATTTTTTGTTGTGTAAAAATAATTGCAGTTCGAAAAAAGCAGCAGTGAAGGCAGAAATTTTTTCGCAAGTTAACTGACACTGCTTTAAAAATTGCTGCGCGAGGGAAATAGCAGAAAATGGGGCATTTTTGCTCTAAAAAAAGTATCGCAAGTGCGAATTTTCTAGCAACATTTTGGTAAAAAATTTAATGTACAGTCGACACCTTGTTGCACAACCAAGTATTATCTAATCTTAATTTATTATAAGCATATTAACCAAACCAATCTTATACAAAGCATTCAGCATACTTCAGCATAATTAGCAGACTTTCTATATACCAAAGTTTTGAAATAACGTCATTTTGAACAGAACACAACGTCGTTACCATAGATGAACGAGGGGGGGGGGTTTAGGGTGGGGTCCACCCCCCTAATTTTGCCCCCTTCTCCTAGAAAAAAAATCCAGGGGCCCCCCTCCCCCCAAATTTTTTACCTGACCCCCCCCCCCCCTAGTCTGACTTTAAATCTGACCACCCCCCTCCCCTCTCGAGAAAATTTTAAGTACCTTTTTATACTAAATTTTATTGCAAAAACGTGATTTTTTAACACAAATTCATGTTTTTACACCCTTTTTATACCTAAATATTGCTTTTCATTCAATAAAATGTAGTATTATCTTATAAAACACTATTATTAAATATTTAATGGTTTAAAAGTATTTTGTTTCAGAAATTGGACCGCACCTGACCCCCCTCTAGGTTTTAAAATCTTCCACTCCAGGTCGACCCCCCCTAGAAAGCTAGAGGGGGTTTGACCCCCCCAGGACCCCTCTCCCAGATTTTAAAATGTCATTTATTTGGGGTAAACACCCCCCCTAGCTTTTTGACCGTGTTCATCTATGATCGTTACTCTGACACAAAAAGTCACACTTAGTATAAAATCAAAGTCACTCTAACTCATTACGTTTACAGTATGTGTGTTACAACAAAACAAAAAGAGTCACAGTTACGAGTGTCTTATGACAATTTTAACTTATTGTGTAACGGTAAAAAAATAATAATAAACCAACCAATTACCTCGACGATTTTTCCTGAGGGAGGCGGAAGCGAAACGGAAGCATCGGAAGGTGAAGCTGAACTGTTAGGCAGAGACCCGTTTCTACAATAAAGTAGAATTCAAATAAAGTACAGCATTTTGTCGTTACTACGGCAAAATGAGCGTTTTTTATGTTTTAAAATTGGGGATTGAATTTAACCCCGGGGAGATCATAGTTTCCGGGGGATCAAAATTAACCCCCCGAGGGCCTAATTTTTTCCCGTAATGGGATCAAATTTAGTTCCCCGTGGGGTGAAATTTGACCGGGCGTCAAATTTCACCCCACGGGGAGTAAGGGTGTCTTAAAAATTTTTGGCGTTTTTAGTACTGGGACCCCCCAAATTTTAGGAAAGGGAGGGGGTGTCTGGGGTAACCCCAAATTTTAGGGGAGTCGGCTATAATCGAGATTTTTGAGGGGTATATAACCCCCCTGCCCACCACCTATGAGCCCGACTGATACGGGCTACTGCGGGCAGCAAAGGATAATAGAATACAATAAATTCAAAAATACAAACAAACAGACAAACGGACCACGAACTCACTGTTTTAGGAGAGCGTTGTGGAAGATTTGGCTCCGTTCCCGCTCCAGGCGCTCCAAAGTGCTGCGATAACTGGCGGGATCCAGCTGCTCGAACCCGCTCTTTTTCAAGTGGTCGATTTGGTCGTGAAGCTCCGCCACCCGTTTGGCACTTTCTAAAAAAATACACATAAGGCCTGGTTCATACCTGACTCACAAGTGAAAATGCGTTCACACCAGACCAGACACATAGAAGACTTCATTACAAAAAAACTCGGCGGCGGTGGAGGGGGAGGGGGAATTACGCCACTTTCACTACTTATCTACTGATCTACATTTATCCCTGTGCTTTTTTAACCTTTAAAAAAGGTCACCACCCAAATTTGTAAGGGACGTGGCTAAGCGGCGCAGTTACGGCGCTTCGCGCCACCCCAGTGACCAGGGACGTACCCAGAGTATCATTTTTGGGGGGGGGCGGTTTGTAGTACAAAAAAATTCGTGGGGAGGGCTCCGCTCCGCCCCCCCCCCCTTAATTTTTGAAAACGTTAAAAAAGCAGGGATAAACGTAGATAAAGGTGTGTAATACAGTTTTTGGCCTAATAACCTATTATCTAATGTTTTTAGCGGTAAAAACATGTTTTTTTAGTTAAAAATTATACATTAGCACACATTGGCATTGACATTGGCAAATTTAGAGACCTTTCCTTAGCTACACCCACATTGTAAACCAAAGCACATGAGCAGCATCTCGTCATGTTTTTAGGGTACCTACCTACCTATATGGAAAAAATACGAGCCAATGCTATAGGCCGCTGGAAAAATTAGGAGGGGGAAGCAGACCTGTGCACGGTCCTGCAAAAAT
>JASAMX010012269.1:0-22837 GCA_030248175.1 Microlaimidae sp. YZB2_3
ATTGTCCCTAATTAAGTAGGTTTGATAAGATTTGCGTTTATAAAAACTTCCGGGAGCGCATTTTCTCGGGAGCGAATTGTCCCTAATGAAGTTGGTTTGATCAATTTTGCGTTTATAAAAACTCCCGGGAGCTAATTGTCTCGGGAGCGAATTGTCCCGGGAGCGAGTTGTCCCGGGAGCGAATTGTCCAGGAACTAATTGTCCTGGGAGTGAATTGTCCGGGAGCGAATTGTCCAGGAGCTAATTGTCCTGGGAGCGAATTGTCCAGGAGCTAATTGTCCTGGGAGCGAATTGGCGGGAGCGAATTGTCTCCGATTCGGCTAAAACACAACTGAAACTGAAAAAAGTTGCCATAAAATTAAAAAAAATATGTACTGTTTGTTTAATTATAATTGTTTTAATTATTGCATTTTCCCTGTTACAACCGTGAAACCTTTATACGACAAAGGTAAAACCTCCATCTCCCAGTGGTGGTATTTTCTTATGACAAATATCGCACGTAAATCATATCGCGGTAATTTATTCACATGAGCTAGCTCGGTTTTAGGCAATATTTCCGCAACAAAAATTTCGCGGGAAAACATTTCCGTAGCAGTATTTCGTCAGCATTATTTCCGCTGGAAGATTATTTCCGCTAAAAATTTTTTCCGCTCTTTTTTCGTTTCTCTTCTCAGCTGCCAGAAAAATGCAACCGCAACATTCTTGGAAACAAAAGTTTTTTTTAAATAATTTTTATCTAAGATTGTTTTTTGTCCTAAATTTTTATTTATTTTTTTGCAACCAGAATAAATAAATAATGTTTTTTATATTAAAGATTAACACGAAATTTTTGATTTTTTTTGTAAATGTTTTTTAAAATGTTTATTTTTTCCGAGGTATAACAGGAAATACCTTCGCAACTTAAGCCTAAGCCTACGTTTTCCTAAGCCTAAGCAAAACCTTAAAATCAAGCGAAGCTTTTGCTGCCCAATTATTAGAAAAATTTAGAATGATTTTTAAATTTCGCTCAAAGGCTTTGAAAGACATAAGGTTAGGCTTACGAAAAAGCTGCACCGAGGGGGATTTCCTGTTGGCAGGTATTGTACATAATAGTTTGACCATATCCAAAAACATTAATTCCATTGGTGTGTGTAAACGTGTATAATTTTGGAAATTCCATTACAGTCCACGTTTTTTTTAATTTTGGGATAATCTTTTTTAATTATCATACAATGCATTAAAATTGAAAATGATTTTAAGTATGTACTTTTATTAGATGAGATGCGTTGGTCAAAACACAAAAAGATATAAAAAACAGATTGTAACAAATTCAACACCACAATAAATTTGCAGAAAATTTGAAATTTATTTTTCATTTTATTTCGTTAAAAGAGAAGTATATTTGGTAAGTTTTTTAAAGATGAAAAACTAATGACAAATTTTTTTAAACTTTTATTATTTTTAAAAAATTGCCGCAGCATGTCGAAATTTTCTAAAATTGCTTTATATTTATAATTTTTGATACAATAAACCCGAAATATAAAGCAGGAAAAAATTTTCCAGAAAATTTTTTCGCGGAAATAATCTTCCAAAGAAAATAATGCTGAGAAAATACTACCGCGGAAATTTTTTCCCGCGCAAATTGTTGTTGCGGAAATTCTTTACTGGACACCCCCTTCAGGTCCTACCTCCGCCATACATAATCTTTTTGCGCGCGTAGCGCCCAGTGCAACGAGCAAATTAAAATAGGTAAAGCTGTACGGTAGCAATAATCAAATTTTTGCAACATGGAATATCCTACGTAATACACTGTGTCTATGAAAAAATTTTGCTTATTGCTACCGTACAGCTTTAATAATTTCAATTTGCTCGCTCACTGGGCACTACTTGCGCAAAAAATTATGTATTACGGAGGTACGGCATAGGTCTTACGAATGTTTCACGATTGTAACGGGAACGGGTTAGAATCTTTTTAGGGAAAACACAAAAAAATTATCGAGTGATTATAGTCATTATTTTAAAATTAATATATTATCACAGGATTTTTAAAAACGCAAACTGCAAAAACCTTTGCTTGTCTAAGATTTTTCTCTTCAGACAGCTGTCCAGTTTAAGAAAAAATATAAACATTAACATAACTCAGAGTGAACCCAATAACGAAAGAGACAAAATATGTTAAAGTATCAAAAATCAGTTTTGTTTTTACTTTTTGGGGATTTTATTAAGAGCTAAAAAAACGCTACAAAAACAAAAGATTTTAGATCTCTTTGATGGCGATTCTTAGATTCTTAAAATCATTTTTTTATTAACACTATTATGGCTATGGCGTTATATGATTCTTTTGAACTTGATTTGTAATTTTAGTGTGTATGTTTTCGCTTATTTATTTTTTTTCCAAAAGAAAAAAGATATTTGTTTATGTAATATTTTCAGATATTATCAAAAAATACATAGGCAAAAATTTATAAAGCTATCATGAGAAATTTTGACTAACAACTAAACAATAGACTTTTGTGTTTAAGAAACCTAACGAAACCCTAAAATCACTACAAAAAAGCCAACAAGGTGAAATCGAAAAGCAACGCTCTTTTTGATACTTTTAGCCTGGCTTTTTAGAACTGTAACGACTTCGATCTATCTGCATTGCATTTTTTATTTACATTATGGCTAATTTTATATAAATATAAAATCATGCTAGAACTTGCTTTAGAACCAATTTCGATCATAACTTTTATATATATATAAAACTTCAAAAAAACAAAAACAACAAAAACAAAAAAAAAAACAAAACAAACAAAAACTAAACAAAGAACATCAATTTTATTTGTCGAAAAAAAACCTAAAATCAAAAATGTATTTTTATTATATATAATAATTTTTTTATGTTTTATTTTTATTTTAACTATGATTAATGTGAGCTTACTAGCCTTTTTTAAAAGTTGTAAGATTTTTGTATATGTAATGCAAATTTAGACGCGTTACGCATATGAGTTTTTTAATAATTTTATATTGCGATTTTTTTTATATGTAATGCAAATTTAGACGCGTCACGCACATGAGTTTTTTAATAGTTTATATTTTTTCTAAAACTGGACAGCTGTCTGAGAGCAAAATCTAACAAGCAAAGGTTTTTGCAGTTTAGTTTTAAAAATCCGTGAAAATATATTAATTTTCAATAATGACTATAATCACTCAATATTTTTTTTGGTTTTTCCTAAAAAGATTTAACCCGTTCCCGTTACAATCGTGAAACCTTCGTATGACCTATGTCGTACTTTCGTTAGACATAACTTTTTTGCACGAGTAGTACCAACTGAGCGAACAAATTGAAATGTTAAAGCTGTACGGTAGCAGTATGTAGATTTTTCTCATGGATACAGTGTATTACGTAAGATATTTCATGTTGCAAAAATTTGAATATTGCTACCGTACAGCTTTACCTATTTCAATTTGCTCGCTTACTGGGCGCTACGCGCGCAAAAAGATTATGTATGGCGGAGGTAGGACCTAGGGGTGTCCAGTAAAAATTTTCGCAACAACAATTTTCGTGAAAAAAAAATTTCCGCAGCAGTATTTTCTCAGCATTATTTTGTTTGGAAAATTATTTCCGCAAGGGAATTTTTTTTAACTTTATAATTTGTTTTTTTTTGGTATCAAAAATTATAATAAAAAGCAATTTTTTTTTAGAAAATTTCGACATGCTGCGGCAAATTTTTTAAAAGAAAAAAGTTAAAAAAACATTTTGTCATCAGTTTTTCATCTTTAAAAAACTTTTACTAAGTATACTTTTCTTCTAACGAAATAAAATGAAATAAATTTCAAATTTTCTGCAAATTTATTGTGGTGTTGAATTTGTTACAATTTGTTTTTTATATCTTTTTGTGTTTTGACCCACGAATTTATCCAACAAAAGTACATACTTAAATCATTTTCAATTTTAATGCATTGTATGATAATTAAAAAATATTTTAAAATTAAAAAAAACGTGGACTGTAATGAATTTTTCAAAATTATACACGTTTACACACACCAATGGAATTAATGTTTTTGGATATGGTCAAACTATTATGTACAATACCGGCCAACAGGAAATCCCTCGGTGCAGCTTTTTCGTAAGCCTAACCTTATGTCTTTCAAAGCCTTTGAGCGAAATTTAAAAATCATTCTAAATTTTTCTAATAATTGGGCAGCAAAAGCTTCGCTTGATTTTAAGGTTTTGCTTAGGCTTAGGAAAACGTAGGCTTAGGCTTAAGTTGCGAAGGTATTTCCTGTTATACCCTTGGGAAAAAATAAACATTTTAAAAAACATTTACAAAAAAAATCAAAAATTTCGTGTTAATCTTTAATATAAAAAACATTATTTATTTATTCTGTTTGCAAAAAAAATATAAAAATTTAGAACAGTAAAAAACAATCTTAGATAAAAATATTTAAAAAAAACTTTTGTTTCCAAGAATGTTGCGGTTGCATTTTTCTGGCAGCTGAGAAGAGAAACGAAAAAAAGAGCGGAAAAAATTTTTAGCGGAAATAATCTTCCGGCGGAAATAATGCTGAGGAAATACTGCTACGGAAATGTTTTCCGCTGAAATTTTTGTTGCGGAAATATTGCCTAGAACCGAGCTAGCTCATGTGTAGTAAAGTTTACCGCGATAAGATTTACGTGCGATATTTGTCATAAGAAAATACCACCACTGGGAGATGGAGGTTTTACCTTTGTCGTATAAAGGTTTCACGATTGTAACAGGGAAAATGCAATAATTAAAACAATTATAATTAAACAAACAGTACATTTTTTTTTTAATTTTATGGCAACTTTTTTCAGTTTCAGTTGTGTTTTAGCCGAATTGGAGACAATTCGCTCCCGCCAATTCGCTCCCAGGACAATTAGCTCCTGGACAATTCGCTCCCAGGACAATTAGCTCCTGGACAATTCGCTCCCGGACAATTCGCTCCCAGGACAATTAGCTCCTGGACAATTCGCTCCCGGGACAATTCGCTCCCGGGACAATTCGCTCCCGAGACAATTAGCTCCCGGGAGTTTTTATAAACGCAAAATTGATCAAACCAACTTCATTAGGGACAATTCGCTCCCGAGAAAATGCGCTCCCGGAAGTTTTTATAAACGCAAATCTTATCAAACCTACTTAATTAGGGACAATTCGCAGCCTGGAGAATTCGCTCCCTGCCCAATTCGCTACCGGCATTAATAAACTCGATTCTTTTAAAGTAATTCATTTAGACGAAATTAAGAATTTTTTTAGCTATAGTTTGTAAAAATGATAAGAAATTTTTATATTTTTTAGCAAAAAGAATAAATAGATAATGTTTTTTATATTAAAGATTAACACGAAATTTTTGATTTTTTTTTTGTAAATGTTTTTTAAAAAATGTTTAATTTTTTCCTCAAGGGTATAACAGATAGAAATACCTTCGCAACTTAAGCCTAAGCCTACGTTTTCCTGAAAAGCCTAAGCAAAACCTTAAAATCAAGCGAAGCTTTTGCTGCCCAATTATTAGAAAAAATTTAGAAATGATTTTTAAAATTTCGCTACAAAGGCTTTGAAAGACATAAGGTTAGGCTTACGAAAAAGCTGCACCTAGGGATTTCCTGTTGGCAGGCATTGGTACATAAGTAGTTTGACCATATCCAAAAACATTAATTCCATTGGTGTGTGTAAACGTTTATAATTTTGAAAAATTCATTACAGTCCACGTTTTTTTTAATTTTAAAATATTTTTTAATTATCATACAATGCATTAAAATTGAAAATGATTTAAGTATGTACTTTTGTTGGATAAATTCGTGGGTCAAAACACAAAAAGATATAAAAAACAAATTGTAACAAATTCAACACCACAATAAATTTGCAGAAAATTTGAAATTTATTTCATTTTATTTCGTTAGAAGAAAAGTATACTTAGTAAAAGTTTTTTAAAGACGAAAAACTGATGACGAAATTTTTTTTAAACTTTTTTATTTTAAAAAAATTGCCGCAGCATGTCGAAATTTTCTAAAATTGCTTTTTATTTATAATTTTTAATACAAAAAAACCCAAAATATAATTAGTTAGGAAAAAATTTCGTGGAAATAACTTTACAAAGAAAATAATGCTGAGAAAATACTACCGCGGAAATTTTTTCCGCGCAAATTGTTGTTGCGAAAATCTTTACTGGACACCCCTAGGTCCTACCTCCGCCATACATAATCTTTTTGCGCGCGTAGCGCCCAGTAAGCGAGCAAATTGAAATAGGTAAAGCTGTACGGTAGCAATATTCAAATTTTTGCAACATGAAATATCTTACGTAATACACTGTATCCATGAGAAAAATCTGCATACTGCTACCGTACAGCTTTAACATTTCAATTTGTTCGCTCAGTTGGTACTACTCGTGCAAAAAAGTTATGTCTAACGAAAGTACGACATAGGTCATACGAAGGTTTCACGATTGTAACGGGAACGGGTTAAATCTTTTTAGGAAAAACCAAAAAAATTATAGAGTGATTATAGTCATTATTTAAAATTAATATATTATCACGGATTTTTAAAACCAAACTGCAAAAACCTTTGCTTGTTAGATTTTGCTCTCAGACAGCTGTCCAGTTTAAGAAAAAATATAAACAATTAAAAAACTCATGTGCGTGACGCGTCTAAATTTGCATTACATATAAAAAAATCTCAATATAAATTATTAAAAAACTCATATGCGTAACGCGTCTAAATTTGCATTACATATACAAAAATCTTACAACTTTTAAAAAAGGCTAGTAAGCTCACATTAATCATAGTTAAAATAAAAATAAAACATAAAAAATTATTATAATAAAATACATTTTGATTTTAGGTTTTCGACAAATAAAATTGATGTTCTTTGTTTAGTTTTTATTAAAGTTTGATCATTATACATGAAAAAAATGCAATTTTCAATTTGTTTCCCTTCAAAAGTCATTATATATAATATATAGAATACGAAGTCGTTAGCATGATTTTATATTTTCAAAAAAATAAAAAGCCAGGCTAAAAGTATCAAAAAGAGCGTTGCTTTTCGATTTCACCTTGTTGGCTTTTTTGTAGTGATTTTAGGGTTTCGTTAGGTTTCTTAAACACAAAAGTCTATTGTTTAGTTGTTAGTCAAAATTTCTCATGATAGCTTTATAAATTTTTGCCTATGTATTTTTTGATAATATCTGAAAATATTACATAAACAAATACATCTTTTGGAAAAAAATAAATAAGCGAAAACATACACACTAAAATTACAAATCAGTTCAAAAGAATCATATAACGCCATAGCCATAATAGTGTTAATAAAAAATGATTTAAAATCTAAAATCGCCATCAAAGGATCTAAAATCTTTGTTTTGTAGCGTTTTAGCTCTAATAAAATCCCAAAAAGTAAAAACAAAACTGATTTTTGATACTTTAACATATTTGTCTCTTTCGTTATTGGGTTCACTTGAGTTTGCTTGTTTATATTTCTTTATTTTCGCTGCTTGGTGGTTGTTAGCTTTTTTCCCGTTTCTGTTTTTTTGAACTTAATTTCAACGTCAAGCAAGTGGTTAAAATTTATCATAATATAATTCGCTTAATTTTTAGGTTGTGCTTTGCTTAGGTTCAAAAATAAGAAGGTTTTTAGTTTTTAATTAAAGAACACACCATTATAAATAGAACTTTACCAGATAAAGTTTTGTTTTGTTTGATTTTTAGTTTTATTTAGACTTAAGCTTTAGGCTTGTTTGATAAAAAGTAAGAGTTTGTATCCACAAATTTAGTCCCAAAATATTTGTTTTTACAACAACAAGGATTTAAAATAAGAACAAGGATATTTGCCTTTACTTTTCAAAGGTTGTATAACCAAACCAAAAACCAGAAAAATTGTCTTTTAAAATGTATATTCACAAAATACAACACTCATATCGATGAGTTTTCCGAAGACGAGATATTAAAGAAGACTAGACGTTAGAAGACGAATTGAAAAAGACGAAAATTCCGAAAACCCCTAGTGGACCGGCCTGGCCCTCATATGTCGTAATTATGAATCAAATATCACAGGTTACTATCACATATCACAAATCACAGGTTAATATCACATATCACAAATATCCATGAGGCTGCATACACTCAAAATATGTAGGGAATTCATGTTTTAATGGGTGCATTCAGTATTTAACGCAAGCACTGTTTTACATTTCACGTTCAGGAGAAATAAGCCCGAAGGTAAATAAGTCAGATTGTCAAATTGATTACCCGATGGTATTTTTACCAGAATGTTATTTGTTAGAAAGTCAAATGTCGAAAGAATATTTTAACGCTGGTATTATTACCCGATCGTGATCTTTGCCGACGGTTCTGCCGAAGGTTTGATAGTAAAATTGCTATAAAAACATTAATACCTAAAACAAACTGTCGGCACTAAAAATATAGATAAAATATATCATTCTAGGCAAAATCAAACTTAAATTTTAAATAATTAATTGCAAAATAGCATAAAATCTTATATTAAAAACGGTCGAGGAGTTGCCGACGGTTTTAGGATGTTGAATGGAGGTTGAATTAAAAATCTTAGATAAAGTGATAAATTTTAAAAAAATATTATGATAAACTCATAAACAGCCTGAATCCTCGATTATAGGCCTTAGTTTTCCTAAGCAACCTAAGCAAAACCTGAAAATCAAACAAAACATTAAATTTAGCTTGATTTTAAGGTTTTGCTTAGGTCGCTTAGGGAAATTAAGGTCTAAAGTCCACGATAAATGTTATTTGTGAGTTTTATCACGATAATTTACTTGAAAAATAACAGTTTTAAACAATTCATCTTTCCGGTGACCGGAAAATTGGGTTATACTTGAAGAATGCCGACGGTTTTCAATATAAGATTTTATGCTATTTTGCAAATAATTATTCAAAATTTAAGTTTGATTTTGCGTAGAATGATATATTTTATCTATATTCTTAGTGCCGACAGTTTGTTTTAGGTATTTATGTTTTTATAGCAATTTTACTATTAAACCGTCGGCATTTTTTAAAACCGTCGGCAGAACCGTCGGCAAAGATCACGATCGTATTATTACGTGGAGCCGATGACAATAATTTTTCTATTTAAAAGAAGTTCATTAAAATTGGATGGACTTATTGTAATGGACGAAAAGACGAAAGAAAACAATTTTTAAATTAAATTTATGGTTTGTTTTGTTTGTTTGTTAGTTTATATTGTTAAGAAGAGAGTGCTTTGTGCCGTTTAATATTTAATTTTATTGTTATATTTTTTTTAAATTTATTAGTTTTATTTGGCCCAGTTATTATGCTCATTTTCTTTAATACTCTTTAGTCTTATTATTAGTTTAAAACGGTCTGTTTGTTTGACGATGAATCATTCATTCAACTTCAGTCAAAGCGAATGTTTGATAATAATAATAATATAAAACTTCTGAATCCAATCCGAACCCGGCCAAAATTGCTTTTCTTTTTCAAAAGCACCGCGTCAAGATAGCCGATCGACATATTTTACAATCCTAGACCGCCAGGTGCAGGTACTAAACGTGTACCAAAAAATCTATTTTCACGCTACAAATACTAAATAAAAACATGTTTCTAGGTCAATTCTCACCTGAAGATCTCAATTTTAAACTTAAAAAATGATTAAAACATGATTTTTGATAATATATGGGGTAAAACAGGCAAAAAATGAGTGTTTTGGGGGTACAAGTCCCATACGTGTACCAATTATCAGTTTCACTGATCGAAAAATACGCTTATAAAACACGTATATTCCCCAAATCGGACACATATTCATCATTTTTGGGGTCCGTATAAAAACCCCATGGACAAAGTCCCCATAAACGTTACAAAATCCCCATAAAATTTCAGGGGTCGGGTATACCCCCCAAAATTCGGGAAGCTGCCCACCTTTGATTAGGGGGAGAGTTATTCCCCGTCCCAAATCTCAAAACTGCCAACACCTACCAATAGGTTCTTTAGAAAAATAGACTTCGACAGGTTCAGACCTGTGCACGATCTGGAAATGCTCCCCCGCTTTATTGGAGAATTTGCCCCCCCCGTTTTATTGCCCCCTCCCCGCCAAAAAATGAAAAAGTACCCTAAAATTATGACGCCATCATCGAAATTTTTTTGCAGTTTTTAGGCTATTTCAATGTTTTTTAAGCCATTTTAAATCTATTTTTACCTTATTTTCGTTTTTTTTTGTCCCTCTTTTGCCTGTTTCCTTTTTTTTCTCTTTTTTTTTCTGTTTTTTTTCTCCCCTGCTTGCCCCCTGTTTTATTGCCCTCCCCCGTTTCAAAAAGTTGCCCCCCATGCCCCCACGTTTTGGAATTGCTTCCCCCAATAAAACCCCCCGGGGGCAGTGCACAGGTGTGCTCTGCAGGTTTTTTAAACAAATTTTTTGGCTGATATGGGTTTTCTATTGATTATGTTAGTCACTTTTTTCACGTTTTCTTGTTTAAAGTATCATAAAACCCACCCATTTAAACGATCACCAAATTTTCGTTTTGTAAGTACTTAATTTGTTATAGGGTCTGTTTTTACATATTCAGCACTAGCAGTTGTTTAATCTGTGGCATGACAATGATTACAAAATGGCGAAATCCATGCCCTTATGAAATTTACGGTTGTGGTAAGTATTCTTAACGTCAGTACGATTATCATGGCTATATCAGTTGTTTAATATATTAAAAAAACATTTTGGGCAACGTTAAACTATATACAGTTACATAAACCCACAGGCGGGCAGAAGGAGAGCGGGGGTGAAACATACATACCCCCTAAAAAAACTTCTGAAACTTTATGGGTAAAAAAATTGTGGGGTAAGCTCGGCTAGGGAAGTCGAAAAGCAGGGTCTTTTTCCTTGGCTTCAAAATTTCAGACACAACCTTTAGAACAAATCCACACTTCATTTTTTTATTTTATTTACTTTTTTTTGGAATTTAAAAATGAATCTCTCCGCTTTACCCCTTCCGAACCAATTTTGGGTAAATTTTCGGCTATTAGTATTTACTAATTAAAGCAAGATTTTTTGAACCATATTTTAGTAAACTGTTGACCTAAATAACATTCTGTTATTGTGAAATGTTATAATTGATTATTCCTTTCCCCTACAGAACCTAAAACTAATGAATTAAAACTTATTTAAACGCCCCTGCCCACCTATGCCTAATAAGAATATAACTTTTCCCTTAAAATTTTCTTAAAGTCTCTCAGTTTATTTAGTATTTATGGTGGTAGAAGAAGAGGTGCTGCTAACAAAAAGTATCAGGCATAAAAGTTATCATTTTTGAAGATGGTGTTGCACAAGCACGACTACAATAATGCAAGTAGACTCCTGCTAGTGAAGTTTAGAGAGTTTTGTTACCCCTAAAAACTATAAAACTGGTGAAAACACGCCTTGAAATTAGGATTAGCGCATGCCTTAAATTTGAAAGTACTAATATTGAATAAAAATCAAAATTTAAAGGATACCCCTTTATATTTTCGGCCGCAAATGTTTTTTTGGTAAATCCCAAATCTAGGATGTTTCTCACCTTTTATTTTATATTATCGGCGGGCGGCAAATGTTTTTTTGGTAAACCCCAAATCTAGGATGTTTCTCACCTTTTATTTTAAATATACACGTTGTATATAAACGACTTATTTAATTTTAGCGGTTGCCAATTTTAATGGAAATGGACCTGATCAACTTTCCTTTTCTGTTGGAGACTTAGTTCGTATTAGATCTTGCACTGACGGTAATTAGTAGTCACTGTTTTAACATATAATATTGGATTTCCACTATTATTGTAAATTGTAATTGTACCTTAACTATTCCTATTCTTATTTTTGTGATAATATCACGTATTAGCAGAGGTAAGGAAAAGAGCACCACCTTTCCACGAAAAATTTGGTAAAACCGCTTTTTTTCGTAGTGGTTTTTAACAATTTTGAAACACAAAAAATGTCTTAGTATTAACCGTGAAACATTGTTGATGCGTTTTAAAAGCATTCTTAAAAGTAAAAAAACTAACATTGGTCCAGCTTCACGGAAAGTGAAATTGTTGACAACGTATAATTAAAGTGTGTTGTTAACGTAATTCCACAAGTTGCTATATTCTTTTCAAGCTGCTTCTACGCCAACTAAAGTGTTTTCATGTAACCTGCTTTCTACACTGTTTTGGGATGTTTCGCACATTAAACAAACTTTAACGTGATCTAAATTGTAGGTAAAAACGTTTGCACATTTCTTGTTTTTATTTAGACTGGTATTATGGAGAACTTTTTAATGAAGAGGCGACAGAAGACAATCCTAGTAGTAAGTATATTTTTGTCAAAACGCAATTTTTTGTTAAAAACAAAATGTCAGTCTGTTTTATTTGACAGACAAATTTTGTACGAAAACCAAATATTTGATTTTGCATACTTTTTTTACAGAAATAACATATTTAAATACAAATCCTACAAAAATCAATTGACCCTATGAATTCCAAATTGGCAATCAGGGCGACACCCAGGATATTATTTCAGTAGGTAGGGTAGACATTCTAAATACGGAATTTCTCAGCATCTAGTGCAGCTGAGGTACGACAACCTCTTTAAGTGGGATGGGATGGGATAGGATCATAAGTGAGCACGGAAGCAGAGAACTGACAACACGCCTCTTGACTCGAAATTTCAAACCCCTCCAGAAAACAATCTTGGATCTCTTCCAATATTTATTGTCTTAATAAAAATGATAATTTTTTTAGAAGGAATATTTCCCCGTGCTTTTGTGTACCTAAAGCCGTCTTTAAGGACTTTAAATGAAGTGCATCGGTTATCAACAGGCTCTTTTAATAATAGTTTTTTACTGGATCAAAGAAACTCGGGTAAGTTATTAATGTTATTTTTAGATCACAAAGTAGTTGTTGTAAAGTGTTTTTTTTAAATATTTTATAATGTATGTAAAAACAACAAATGGAGGTCGTGAGCAGAACAAAATTAGCTACACGCTTGCTCGAAAACGAGAAAATTGCATTGAAAAAAACATCCCTTGCCGTAGGTAGACAGCCTTTCAATTTTTTTAAAAGGGGTTTGTACGTACCTGAAAATAATTATAAGTCAAACTATTCGGAGATTTGATATTTCGAAAAATGCCATTTTTAGTAGTGATATTTCCACATAGTAATAGTAGACCCGGTTGGTAGTTTCGAATTTGTTTTTGCTAATATATTGTCAGACCTGTGCACGGTCTGGAAATGCACCCCGAAATATTAGTGTTGGGGCGCCCACTCGTTTTATTGCCCGTCCTCCCCCCGAAAATGAAAAAGAATCTAAAAATTATGGCACCATTTTTGCATATTATGACGCCATCATCGCCAATTTTTTGCAGTTTTTAGCATATTTCAATGCTTTTTAAGCCATTTAAGACCCATTTTTACTTAAATTTCGTTATTTTTTTGTCCTTTGTTTTCTTTTGTTTTTTTTCCTCTCCTTTTTTTTCTTTTTTTATCCTTTTTTGTCTTTTTTCCCTTTCTCCCCTGCTTGCCCTCCGTTTCAAAAAAGTGCCCCCCCTCTCCGTGCCCCCACGTTTTGGAATTGCTTCCCCCAATAAAACCCCGGGAAGGGGCAGTGCACAGTTCTGTATTCTCAACCTATCCCAGAAATATAACTTGGGAGAAGTGCGAGGGCGTTTATGATATATCGAATGATATATAGAAAATTACGAACGATCCTGGGCGGGTTATGTAGTCGTCTTCCCCCCATAATAGGAGTACGTCTTTGTCCCAACACTTTTCTATCCGCACACCTATGGCCGCACGTCTTGGCTCGAAACGGTTGCATATTATGCTCAAAGCCTTGTGTGCACAAATTTATTTTTAAGAATTATCACAGAAGTGCTGGCAATTGAATAGCCCTATATTTTTTGCGTTCAGGTGAGAACAGCCAGGACTCGTCGTCGGTGGCTGAGATCCTGCTGGAGTCCGAGATCCGTACGGTGCTGCAGGAGTGGTGGTCAACCGCCCTGGCCGCCTACGCACGGCGGGGTAGCTGCGCGGAGTTAAGCGAAACTTTTACGGCTATGCGGGATCAGATCCAGTGGCGGAAGTCGGTCCTCTCCGGCTCACTGCCCAAGGACGAACTCAAGGACCTCCGCTGGACGGTAGCCAAACATATAGACGTCAACAACGCGTAAGATTTTTTATTTATCGTTATCAGCGACGTTCTAAACAAAGGGTTTTCCACCGGCTGCAGATTGATTTATAAAGCGAAATATTAGTAAATACACTATACAATATTAGTAAAAAAATAGTAAAATTTTTTTTAAAAAAGATGATAATGTAGAGGTCATTTGGTCGCTTTTGGTATTTAGAAATAAGTTTTTTTTTGAATTTTATAAAAATTTTTAAGATAATTAATGAAATTACGATTGACCTTTTTAAAAGAATTATTTTTACGCTTTAACATTTTTAGGCGGTTAGGCTTAGATCTTACTGTAAGAGATGACTTGGGAGTGCCATTAAAAGCAGATTTTTCAAGTGTGTTGCAGACTTATCAGCAACATGTGTCAGCAAGACAGCGTATTAATCAAAGTCTGGTGAGTTTATAGAATTGACTGAGAATGTAAAAAAATTACTGAAATTACAAAAAAAATGTTTACTAATTATGAAATTTTAAGATGGTTTTGTTTTGAAATTTTTATGAGATGCAATAAATGAAAAAAGGCATGAATTTCACTCAGATTATTAAAACTCATTTTATAATAATTGTTTTTTTTTGTAATTTCAAATTGTTCAACATTTTGTATGATTTTACATTTTTTGAAACTTAACTATTGTGTACACTAAATAAAATTATGGGATTTTAATGGCATAAACTCACAAAAAATATATTTTGACTACGTTGTCTTAAAAAAATATCAAGCAAATTCTACATTGCATTGTTATTTTTCCTTCAAATTTAAAAGATTAATATCCCAATTCTAGCAAAACAGAAGGTCCGTGAAGAAAAAAAAAAAGAAAATTTGATATAAATTTTGTCACAAGTACACGATCATGTAAACATAAAAAAGTAAAACTAATTAATTCCTATCTTGCAGCCCATATTATATTTTTTTATGTTTTACAATTCGCTTCGCCGTATCTCCTTTTTTAACATCGATATATTTTACACTTCTTAGTTTTATAAAATAAATAAAGCCCGTGCTCATGATTTTACGATTTACGATGGGAGAAAACCCTTAATTTAACAAATTATATTAAAAGTTATTTTAGCAAAATAACGAAGTTTATAGCGAAAAACAATTATTATTGATAAGTAGGCATCAGAAATATTTTTACCCTTCATACTTCTTTTTCGGTAATTGAGTACACTCTACGGTGTAAGAAATAAATGTTACTGAAATATTTTTCCAAACTAAGACAAATATTTGTTCAGAAAAACTCTCAGGCCCAATATTTTGGGCCTGTTGATATGACGCGAACAGATCTCGTTCAGTTTCTTATTAAACCTGACGATATGGGATTTGAAACTGTCTACTGTAACAGTCTTTCGGTGAGTATTGGTAGCTGGTGTCGGTGTGCAGTGGTTGCAGTCTTTGTTCTGTATTTTGCTACTTTATTAATTTTTTTAAAAATTATTTTTAGCTGATTTTTTTAAAATTATTTTTTTGCCATTTTAGTTTTTTGTGCATGTATTCTTCGCATGATAATTGCACAAATTATTTTTTTAAAGAAATTTTTCACGGTTTTAATATTTTAATGCAATTATTGTTTTGATTATTTTTTGTTATAGTGGAGCTAATTGTTGATGATAAGAATTTTGAATTAAACATTTAACTTTTCAGTGGCTTTACAAACACACAATGTAGTAAATAAAACCTTAGAAAAATCCGCAAAATTCAACTATTAGTTGTGTAGAGATTTAGTTTTTGTCAATTTTAGAATCCGATTCGGGAGTCAAGATTATCTTCTTGGTTTTGGCAATTCAATATAGAGTTAGTTTGACATTAAATTAAACAAAATTAAACAAAAAATTAAGAATCAAAAATCAATTTAGTTTAGTGGTTTCAGTGATAATCATCATAATGCGCTTTTATCGAATCCTTTAACAATTTTTGTCCGGAATTTTTGGCGTAATAAAATGGTGTAAAACCATAATATTTTAAATTTTAGAAAAATTCTGGTTCCGGACAACTATCTACACGGCAGAAACAACATAGTCGAGAAGCCTTTTGCCTGTTGTTAAACGTACAGAAAGTTTTTACTGGATCCACTTTTAATGGAGAGTGTGAGCTCACCTTTGCTCTTTATGACTTGGACGATAAACAGCTGATTTCGTACGTTTTTATTTAATTACTTATAGTATTTTTTAAACATTCCTAGACAGGTACGTAGACTTTAGTATTAAATTTTCATACGTGGGTAAGATGGTTCCCCGGACGAGCTGTCCTCTCCCCTTCCCTTGTGTTTTTGGCCCAGTCATTGGTTGGTAGTTTTTTGAATTTAAAGAGTGCATACCAAAAAAAGTACCTCTGCTGAAGACGGTTAAAATGTCAAGAAATATCCCCTAGCCAAAACCCTATTGGTAGCAGGTGTATCAAAAATTTTAAGGGCTGGGGTGGGGTAGAATTGCCACACCTACCCCACCCCCAAAATCGGTTTTTAAAAGTATATAGATAATACATATTTCTTTTTTTTCCTTTTAGCGAAAACTTTACTGTCATATGGCCTAGAATAATGAAAGAAGATGAACACCTTTCCCGAAAAATACGCGCCCTTTTTGTGGTAATGTTTTTATGTTAATGTCTAAAAAAACTTATTTAATTGAATTAACTGAGCAGTACCTAACTGATTTGGATTCGTTTATTAATTGTAATAGTCAAAAGTTTATTGTTTGTTATGGCTCTTTTGACTAAAAAGGTATTTAAAAATCGAAAACTACTCTTTAGATAATAATAATACCTAATAATAAATTTTGTTGGATATATACAAAGCAGGGACGTAGCCAGGGGGGGCGGGGGGGGCGGCCGCCCCACCCCCGAAACGGTCGGACAGGAGGAAAAATAAGGATAGTGGTTGGGCGGGGGGGGCGGCCGCCCCCCCCCCCCCGAAATGGTCGCCAGATAGTAAAATTTGGGGGTTTTCAGAGGCTAAAAATTCAAAATTTTCTAGCGCCTCGCTAATCGCTCGGCGCCAAACTTTAAAATAATTTTAGTACCCCAATGGACCTCCAAAACCAAAAATTTGTTCCGCTTCGCTTTGCTCAGCGGTCACTTTCTATACTATACATACATATATACCTCGTTATTTATGTTGCCTGATGCTAATGTTATTTCAAAGTTAGTACAATAATTTTTATAAGTAATAAGTACTACACAGAAAGAAAAACAAACAATCATATTGTTTGATTTATGTACCTCCTCCCTCCTAAATTTTCCTGCCGCCTATAGCATTGGCTCGGATTTTTTCATATAGGTAGGTACCCCAGAAAACATGGAGCCGAGATGCTGCTCATGTGCTTTGGTTTACAATGTGGGTTTAGCCAAGGGGTCTGAAACTAACGTCTCTAAATTCCTTTTTTGTAAAATCCAGGCTCTGCCAATGTGTGCTTATGTAATTTTTAACTAAGAAAACATGTTTTTACCGCTAAAAACATTAGATAATACGTTATTAGGCCAAAAACAGTGTATTATACAGCTTTATCTACGTTTATCCCTGCTTTTTTAACGTTTTCAAAAATTAAGGGGGGCTCCGCCCCCCCCAAAATTTCGGGGGGGGGGGGGGGACCCCCCCCCCCCCCCCCCCCCCGAAATTTTTTTTTGTACTAAAATCCGCCCCCCCCAAAATGAAACTCTGGCTACGTCCCTGATACAAAGATATAGTATTTTGTAAGATAAATACTGAAATTCTTACTAAATTATTTTAATTACATTACCAGACCTGTGCACTGCCCCCCCCCCCGGGTTAAAACGGGGGAGGGCAATTCCAAAATGGGGGGGGGCACGGGGGCAACTTTTTTGAAACAGGGGGGAGCAATAAAACGGGGGCAAGCAGGGGGGAAAGAAAAAAAGGAGAAAAAAAAGAAGGGAAAAGGGAAAAAGGGACAAAAAAAGCGAAAATAAGGTAAAAATAGGTCTAAAATGGCCATTTTAAAATTGAAATAGGCTAAAAACTGCAAAAAATTCGCGACGATGGCGTCATCATAGGTCAAAAATGGCGTCATAATTTTAGGGTACTTTTTCATTTTTTGGCGGGGGGGGGGCAATAAAACGGGGGGGGGGTGGCAAATCCTCCAATAAAACGGGGGGGCAAATCCTCCAATAAAACGGGGGGGCATTTCCAGACCGTGCACAGGTCTGCATTACAATACAATAACACAACAAAAACCTTGTCATTTAAAACGCTTACAATGTTTTTTCCAGCAATAGTTTATTATGTTATGTAATTTTTAGAATCAAAAACTTTTCTCATCAAAAAGAGTTTTTTTTGTCATTTTAGCTTTAATTGGATTGTTACCTTCATGATTATAAACCATACAATCTAACTTATGTTTGCAACTCTAGGATTTGGGCCGAAAAGATCTGGAGTTAAAACGAAGAGATCCGAGAGATGAAAACAGGATGTTTAAGAAAATAATTCTAGTGTGTAAACTGAGCAGAATAGGACCGATCGAGCCCTCACCCTCCGCTAGAAAGAACTCCACGGCTACTTCTGGAGGGACAACGGTGCGGCAAAAACGTTGCATTGCTGGAAGGGATATTACTCACATTTTTCTGTAAGGATATCTTACTCTTATTGTAACCATGTAACCTTGTAAGACGGTCCTAGAATTTTTTGGTTTTTAAGAAAAATATGTGGTTTTAGTTTTGTGAACAGGTGGGACCGCTCTTCAAGCTTTGGGAAGAGGGAGACGGCAGCTCCTGTATTTTTTCACGACGGGGTCCAAAATTTCCGTGCTAGAGAGGTGGACCTTCTCAAAACAACTATATTGAAAATAGTTTACGCTTTACCTCAAAGCTTTAATGTCGCAAAAAAACGTTTTAACTTTTGTCTTATTTGTATCAATAGGATTTAAATTGCTCAAGACTAAGTAACTCAAAACTAAGTATTAAAATCTTAAGTAACTAAAATTTTAGACCGTCCACTAAAGAAGACTGGACGAATGAAACGCCGCCAGAAACCCAGTGTTTCCTTCCTGCTGTTCTGGATGAAGAACCTCTAGAGTCCATGCTGCAGAAGAAGATTTTATCCTCTGTCCAGTTCGTTTCTCAGGCCAGAAATATTCCGTCACCATCTTCTTTAGACGATCAGAGTGGGCCTAATAGACAGCGTAGGTTCTTTAAAAATTATACTTTGTTTACTAATTGCATGGATATAAAAGTTAGGTAGCTTAAATCGGCAAGTTGAAATCAGATATATTACTCTTAAAGTAAAATTCTCAAAATTAGTTGTTATTCGTCCCCAAATGTCGTTCCGTAAAGTTTTGTGTTTTCTTAATTTTGCAATTGTAATGAAAACTTTTACACAAAATGTTATAGGCTTCCTTTGTCAAATAGAAAAAAGGAACACAGTGCAAATTTTAGTGATGAGGTTTTAGGTTGGCTTGGATCATAAATGAGCATGAAAAGGAGCTTATTGCTATAGAGTTCTATACTTTACACCGAAAAATTGCTTTTACATAGAGGTTAAACGAAACCCTCAGCCTAACTACCTCGACTTACCTTTGTATTAGTTGATTATATTGGCCCCAAATTTTAAAATTGTCTGCCTTATACCCTTCTTAATTTTGGGAATAGTGGAAAATTCCCCTTAAATTATTTTTTGTATTATAGATAGTTTGTGCCTACTTTGTTTCTGCTTTTTTGCTGGATCAGCAAGCTAGAAGAGGGGTCCGTACAGTACCCCCCTAGCCTTTTAGAGGGAGGAGGTCGACCCAGGGTAGCCCAGTTTGAAATCTGTACGGGGGTCAAGTGGAGGTCCGGTTTCCAAACAGTTATTTTAAATCATGGATTTAAGTTTTTTAGCACTAATATTGAGTTTTACCCCAAAATAGGCTTCTTATGTATAAAAAGAGTACAAAAGTACCCTTTTTACTTCAAAAACGTGTTTGTAGCGGTAAATTTTCACCAAGATTTATACCCAAAATTTAGCTTGGAATGGAAGGGGGAGGGAGGGGGTGGACTGAGTGAGAATTCCAGAGAGGGCTAGGGTGCATAGGTGGGCAGCCTCCCGGATTTTCGGGGGTATATCCGACCTCTGAAACTTGAGGGGGGTGTCCCAAAATTTATACCCCATTTTTAGTGTTTTTAGTACTGGGACCCCCCAAATTTTGGGGGGGTTGTCTGGGGTACCCCCAAATTTTGGGGGAGGGGTGTCCCGGGTACCCCCAAATTTTAGGGGTATGTCGGCTATAATCGGGATTTTTGAGGAGGTATAACCCCCCCAAACCCCCTTCCCACCTATGCTAGGGTGTAAAAATAAAAAAATTTCTTGGAGGGGGGCGGCCCTGGGTTTTTGTCTGGGAAAGGCGTCCGAAAGATCCAGGCTAGGGGGTGGGTGAATTTGGACCCCACCCTATGCTAAACTATGTAAACAATACATGCAAAAATCATAAACAATACGTTGACAAATTATAATTTATTTAGAAATTATTTCTTTTGTGCTATCTTTTAATTTTTATTTAGATGGTGAGGGTGTAATGCTTACAACTCAGTTATTGTATGGAACAAAAAACGAGGTAAAAACCACCTATCCCCAGTATTTTGCACCTGGTTTGGCACCAGTAACAATTAGAAAAATGGGCTTTCCAGATGTCATAGCTACAGGTGAGTGGAATCATATTCTAAAGCTACTATATAAATTGTACATCTTTATTCATATGATTTTCTCGAAAACCAAAGTGTTAATTTGTACAAAAATTTTTGTTATGTATTTTATGGCTATCAATTAATATTCAATCCACGAATTGGTATTGGTATAGTTATCAGGGCCGTAGCCAGGGGGGATTGGGGGATTTATCCCCCCCTCAAATTCTGGAAAGGCAAAAAATTTTGTAAGGGTACCCCCTTTGGTTTTTTTAAAAAATTAGAAAAAAAAGTTTTTTTTCCAAATCACTCTGTTATGTATTAAAGCTATCTAAAATGCATTATTTAAAGTGATTTAGGTTCAAGAAAGGTCTTATTTATAAAAAAGATATTATTTTTAATTCAAAACATTAGTGCAGTGAGTTAAAAAATATTGTATTTTTGTTTTGTGTGAAAATATTTGCATAAAAGCGGCAGTATCAAAGAGCAGGAAGTCACGATTTAACCACTTTTTTTTGGTATAAAAAAGCGGTTTTCTTAGGATTTTTAATAATTGGTAATAAAATACCTAAAACTATTTTATTTTGTTGTATTTATTTAAAAAAACAACAGAAAATAAATAAAGATTCAGTACTTAAATTTAGGTTTCCTGGTGCCTTTTAAAAGCTTAAAATTAAAAAAATTTCCACCCCGGGGGCATTCTGCCCCACAGACCCCCCTGACAAGTGGCTCCGCACCTTGACCCGCTAGGGGGTTCCTGCCCCCAGACCCCCCCTTGTGGGCGCGTATAAAGTACTTTCCAAAAAATCCTCCCCTTAATTGAATTCCTGGCTACGACCCTGGTTGTGTACTAAAAAAATAGACTTTTCTTTTTCGGCATGATGCTTGCTTGAATTATCAGTTTTAAACTTTCAAAATTATCTATAATACCGAATAAGAAACAACCAATCATTTTGGAGGTCTTATAAAACAAACAAAAAATTACTGAGTTCTTAGAGGATGGGGTCGACTCTTGGTCAACACTACAGTTTGAAATCTAAAAAGGGATCATTAATAAAACCCATTTAAAATTTATTTTGTATCAATTAGCACTAATATTTTTGTCAACTAAAATAGGTACAAACAGTGGACGTTTTTTTGCTAAAAATTTTTTTCTGTAGGATTTTTCCTTATATCCTAAACCTTTATGCTTTTGGCCTGGTGCAGTTATTATTATGTGCTTATTAATTATTATGTGCTGGATTAGTTGTACTGCAGTAGCATACAAAAATTAATTGGATAATTTGTACATTGTAGGACGTTTTTATTTTAGAAGACACTAGAAATGATTTGTATCTCACATTGCTTAGTGCAGATTTGGGTCACACAAATAAGTCTTCAGAAAAAAATATTGAAGTGAAAGTGACTGTGGTAGACGAGCAAGGACACTGTGTTCCGGGGGTAAATTTATGGAATTTTAATAACTAAATTAATTTCTTCCTAACATCATTATGTTTCATTTTAAAATGTAACGGCTTTTGATCAAATTTTATTAAATTTTAAGCTTTATGATAAGGTTTCTGATTAAAAAGTAGGATTTTTCTATAAATTGTATGTTTTCTCAAAATTTAGGGGAAAATTGGTCAAATTTATCAGTTTCTGTTTAAATAGAAATTTATGCTCCCATATACAAACTAATTTAATTAAAAATTGTTAAAAAGGTATTTAAACCTTATGTTAAACTGTCTTTGGTTAAAATCTTCATTTTTTTGTCGGTAATTATCAGACTTCATATTAAAAGTTGACTTCAACCAGGGGTAATTTTTCGGTTTTAGTGCATCGTAACAAATTCAGAAAATGGTGCTCGACGGGAAAATCACTACTTTAGTGCTGTTAACTATCACCAAGAAAGGCCCTATTGGGAAGAAACATTAAAGGTGGTTTATTTTAATTATTTAGATTATGCTTATGAAATGTTATTTTATTTACTTAAAATATTTTAAAAGTTTTCATAATATTTATTGTCTGGAAAAGGTTTTTTTTGACAATATTCTAATATTTTTTTTTTGAATCGAATAACAAAAAGTGGATTTCGTTCTTTCTAAATTTTGTT
>JASAMX010012270.1:0-25860 GCA_030248175.1 Microlaimidae sp. YZB2_3
GGGGGGTCTGGGGGGGGGTTAGCCATAATGGGACGGGGGGGGGGTTGGGGTTGTTACCCCATTGCAATTCTGAGAAGTGGGGTCTAACCCCCCCCCACTCAGAAGTGAGGGGGGAGAAGAAGTTAACCCGCCAATTTTGGAAAAATGAAGAAAAAAATGTCTTTAAAATGACTTCTAACTGTCTCCCTCCAAACACTTAAGTTTTGAGGTCAAAATGAATGTTTAAGCAATAAAAAGCTCAAAAATGCTCTAAAAAGGACTTTTTGACCTAAAATTAGCGTTTTTTACCTATTTTTTCTTGAAAATCGAAAAACAACATGGGTAAAATGCACTCCAGAAAAAAAAACGATATGGGTATTTTACGTTTCTCGGATTTTAACCCCCCCCCCCTAATTTGGAGCTTAACCCCCCTCACTCCGGACCAAATTGCCCCTATGTATGGGGGTAACCCCGCCAAATTCTGAGAGGGTGCGTTTAGAGCCCCCCTTGGCGCCCCCCCTCAGGGGGGCCGGGGGAAGGTTAAGCCTCATAGATGAACAAGGGGGGGGGGTAGGGTGGGGTCCACCCCCCTCCTAGCCTCGAAATTTTTGGGCTCCCCCTCTAGAAAAAAATCCAGGGGGTCCCCCTCCCCCTAAATTTTCGAATTTTTTACCCCTGACCCCCCTCTGGATTTTGAAATCTGACCCCTCCCTCCCCTCTTGAGAAAATTTTAAGTACTTTTTTTATACTAAATTTCCTTCCAAAAACGTGAATTTTTAACACAAATTCATGTTTTTACACCTTTTTTTATACCTAAATATCGCTTTTTATTCAATAAAATGTAGTATTATCTTATAAAAAAACTATTATTAAACATTTAATGGTTTAAAAGTATTTTGTTTCGGAAATTGGACCCCACCTGACCCCCCTCTAGGTTTCAAAATCTTCCACCCCGGGTCGACCCCCCCCCTAGAAAGCTAGGGGGGGTTCGACCCCCCCTAGGTCCCCCCCTAGATTTTGAAATTTCATTTACCCGGGGTAAACACCCCCCCTAGCTTTTTGACCGTGTTCATCTATGGGCAGAATGCCCGGGAGTAGAAAAATTTTTTATCTTAGGCGGCAAAATACACTTGAAATTCAAAATCGAAGATAAAACTTATTAAAAATTTAAAGGTTCCTAAACCCTCCCAATTTAAAAATTTTTTTAAACCTTAATTAAAAGGAAATTATGGTTATTAGAAGGTTATGAAAACTGAATCCCTAAAATACTGAACGGGGATAATCGACCTAACGGGATAATTGATTTGTAATCGAAAAACTAAGATAAATTGTCAATTAACAATTAACTCTCCGCGCGAAGCGCGGAAAGTTTTTTTTTCGATTTTTTTTCATATAACACCTAAAAATTTTCTCTCAGGAGGCCAATTTGGGGGAGGGGTGCCCCCGGGTACCCCAAATTTAGGGGGGGGGGTGTCAGCAATATCCGAAAATTTAGGGGGGGGGGATAACCCCCCCCCCACCCCGCCCCCTGCCTACCTATGGGTAGCCCGAACGCCAAATATCGATACTTTGAGGGGGGGGTATAACCCCCCCCCACCGCCCCCGCCACCAGGGAGCCCCGAAACCCAAAAAAAGGGGGCTGACCCCCCAACCCCCCGCCAAGAGCCAAACGATTTTTTTTGGTCAAATTTCTAACTTTTTACCATATGGGGCTTTACGTCTGAAAATTTTTGTGTAGATTGCCCATACTTTCTTGAGCTCAAAAATATATAATTTGTTAGGGGTAACCTATCTGGGTCGGCTACCCCAAGAGGTTAAAGGGGGTCAATTTTACGATTTTTGCTAAAAATCTTTGTATGGGGGACACATTATGCATATTTTGGCATCATGCTCAAGAACCACAGGCCTGAGACCGGGGGGTTTATGCGGAAATATAAGCTTTACATTTTGGTGATAGTCCCATCTGGCGGGCTCTTTCTTTATTATTGAATTAATGTCTGTTCAAAAATAATTGATACTGGCTCCAAAAGTGAATTTTAGAACGCCATATCGAAAAAAAGCGCAACAAATTACTTTAATACTTATATCAATATGTAGTTTAGATTTCTAGCTATCAATTAAGACTTTCCAAAAATCAATCGTTTTTGTGTTTTTGTTTGTCTTAAGGTCTCTCCGGACAGTTTTCTTAAGTATGGAAAATCGCGATTTTTGGCATACGAGATCTCGTGAAATACAGTAATATTTCACTAAAAAAATTATATGAGTGTTAAAAAGGCAGAAATATCACGATTATAAAGTGAGCATTCATTATAATGTTGTAAGTAATTGAAATAATTGATATTAAAAATCAAATTGCAATGAAATTTTTTTAAAACCCTTAAAAATATTTACTGCAAACTATTTATTAAAAAAATACTTCCAATAGAGAGACACCGTTACCCTTTTTCACTTACGTAAAAATTAAATTGAATACTTTTGTATTTTTGGTTTAATATACAATTTTCCGTAAAAAATGGGGGTTAATTTTTCCAAAATTTCGGTGAAACTTCAATTTAATTTAATTTGGTAAAATTTAAAGCTCCAGATAGTATATTTCTATTGAAATTTATAATTTTTGGAAGGCCATAACATCTTTTGTATTTTTTAACGCATAAACAGTTCTGTCGTGCGTCGTGCGTTTTATCAATTTTTTTCAGAAGGGTGGTTTATAAATTGCTTTTAGAGCTAATCATCTCATGGTAGCAGTGGCAGAGTCGGTTAGGGCGTCGTCAAATTTTTTGAAAGGTCCCGAGATGGATTCCCACATGAAACATTTTTGGCCACAATTTTTTTTTTTTTTGATTTTAATAATTTTTTTTAATTTTTTTACAATTTTAAAAATTTATTTAACATAAATTCAAAAAATATCATTATTGTAATCGGGATTTGTTGCCTGCTTTTCGCCAATTAGTCAAATTTTCGTCATTTGAATATCTTAAAATATTATAATACTCTATAAGTATAATAATTCAAAAGTAAATTGTGTGTAAATAAAAATGGCTAATTTTTGCTCTTTATTGCAATTGGTTTACTACTGAACGCTCTGCAATAAAAACTGTCCGGAGAAAACTTAATACATTTTTAAGGATATAAAATGCTGTCGACGGCGGCGACGGCTAGCAGTATTTCGCTTAAACACATAAAAGGAAAACAACACAAAAACGGTTAAAATATTTCACAGTGGAATGTTTCTTTGCATTTGTTTTTGAAAAAGTTTGAAACAAAAAAAATTTCGTAGCTTTCAAGTACTGCTTTAAAACAGGCCCTCAAAGCCTGGGTAGCCCATGTCTGATGGCTTGTTGTCAGCTTAATATTAGATTTGCTTATACAAGTGATAATAATGTCAAAAGACGTTTTATACTATCAATTTTTTTAGTGGTTTCAGAAAAAAAATAAAACCAGGGTGCCCAGTTTTTTGCCCTCTCCCCAAAGTCCACGAGAATCACGCTCAAAAAATCTTTGATTTCCAAAAAAGCCTAAAAATAGGGCGTACGATTAGTGTATCATTTTTAAAATGTGGCCAAAATCCAAAAAGCATCAAGTGCCCAAAGTGAAAACGGAGCCTGAAAACAAAATTTAAGTTAAAAAAATGCGAAAACCGCCTGCGTTTCAACCGTCATAAAAATTCAACATTTGAACCGTGGTCAAATTTTTAGAAAATACTCGGTAAAACTTGTTTTAACAGCATACCAAGCGGCGTTTCTTATCTCTAACTAGTTTTGTTTTTCAAGCCCATGTTTTTTCCACAATGGTCAAGGTGATGGCTTTATTTATAAACATCATTTTTTTAGTTTCAACTGATAGCCAAAAATCTAAGCTGCACATTGTTGATATAAGTATCGCAGTAATCCGTTGCGCCGTTTGTGAAATATAATGTTTTAAGGTTTAAGCTTTTTAGACAATCTCAATTATTTTTGAACACGGATTAAGTTTTATTTTTTAGTTTTATTTCCGTTGAAAAGTTTTTTTGAGCAGCGTAATTTCGTTTTTTTTTAAATAAACAGCGTTAAATTTTGCAAAAAATCAAAACTAAACGGCGCTAAATCTCTGTCAAATAATTCAGAATTATGATATTTTATATGAAACAAAAACTTTGAAACTCCTAAAGGGTGGTTCATACTTATGACAAAACGTCCTTTGGACAAAGTCCAAAGGACAAATTCAGAAGAGCCAAAACGTCCTTTGGACTTTTTCCTTTGGACGAAGTATAAATGCTACTTGAAATTTGTCCTTTGTACAAAGTCCAAAGGACAAAATCCAAAGGGGACGTTCCCCCTGTTGCTCCCGGCTACAGATATGCCTCTCCAAAAACAAAAATTTGGGAGGCTGTAAGGCTGCTAACCCATGAAACAGCTTAACAACATCAACATGAAACAGCTCATATTATATTAGTCACCTTTAACTTTTTTAATTTTCAAATTTAATCAGACTTACCTATTTACCATCATGAATTTCACAATTGACTGATAGGTTTTATTATGATCGATGTTGACTTGTTTTAGTGCTTTTTAAACACCTTTCCTACTCTCTGTTTTTTTAGCGATACTAAAAAAAAGTTGACAAAAAAACTTTGTTTGCGCTCTTATAACTTTTGAACGCGCCGCGATCAATATGCAAATGTCTCACGTTAAGGTCCTTCTTGTACTTTTGGCTACCTCCTGCAAAAAAATTTTTTTCAAAAATTTTGGGGGGTTAGCCCCAAAACTGGCAAAATTTATGGACTATTTTTTCGGCCAAATTTCTAACTTTTTACCATATGGGGCTTTACGTCTGAAAATTTTTCTGTAGATTGCCCATACTTTCTGAGCTCAAAAATATATAATTTGTTAGGGGTAACCTATCTGGGTCGGCTACCCTGAGAGGTTAAAGGGACTAAATTTTACGATTTTTGCTAAAAATCTTTGTATTATGTACTACACATTATGCATATTTTGGCATCATGCTCAAAAACAGTTAGAGCCACAGACCTGAGACCGGGGGAAAATATGGGGATTTGTGCGGAAATATAAGCTTTACATTTTGGTGATAGTCCCAAAAAATCTTGATGATGAAGTTTGCCAGTTTCCAGGGTTTCTATCAACCTTGGGTAGATCCGTCCGGCACGCCTCTCGCCTTGCTCACCCCCTCTTCCCAAACCGAAACCAGTCAAAAAAATCTTGATGCCCTAAGACACTGCAATGGCTGACCCCTAAAAATAAAAATTTTGACACAGCCCCTCTAAATAGACGAGTAGTATATCATTTTAAAGCTCTCAACGTGTTGATTTCAAAAATATAAAAAAATTTGCTCTAAATGGTCGGGTAACCAAAATACAGACCCTTTGTACCCCCAAAATTAGTAAGGGGTGATTTTTTTGTTTTTATTATTTATAAGCCGTGTTTATATTCGTTTGAAAGCTTTATGCGTGCTGATTTTAAAAATATTAATTTTAGGCTAAAACTTTTTATGGTTACCCGGTTACATACCCCCAAATACCCCCAAATTTAAAAAATTGTAATTTTGCCATTTTTTTATTTTAAGTGATGTGTTTATACTCATATGAAAGCTCTCGACGCGCTGATTTAAAAATATATAGTTTTTTAAATTATCTTCGGTGGTTACCCAATTTTGCACCCATTAATGTACCCCCTAAAATTCTTAAGAGGTGATTTTATTATAATATCGTCATGTTTATACTCATATCAAAGTTTTCGACACGCTGATGTCAAAAGAATTATTTTCAACTCGATTCACCCAATGGTTACCATTTTTACAACCAAAATGTACCCTCAAAAATTTTTAGGGGGTCTTTTTATATATTTATTGTAATACCGTCTTGTTTGTACTCATATAAAAGCTTTCGACACGCTGATCTCAAAAATATAAATTTCAACTCGATTCACCCAATGGTTACCATTTTTACAACCAAAATGTACCCCCAAAATTTTTAGGGGGTCTTTTTTATATATTTATTGTAATACCGTGTGTTTGTACTTATATAAAAGCTTTCGACACGCTGATCTCAAAAATATAAATTTCAACTCGATTCACAAAAACGATTGATTTTTGGAAAGTCTTAATTGATAGCCAGAAATCTAAACTACATATTGATATAAGTATTAAAGTAATTTGTTGCGCTTTTTTTCGATATGGCGTTTTAAAATTCACTTTGTAACCAGTCTCAATTATTTTTGAACAGACATTACTTCAATAATAAAAAAGAGCCCGCCAGATGGGACTATCACCAAAATGTAAAGCTTATATTTCCGCATAAACCCCCCGGTCCCAGGCCTGTGGCTCTAACAGTTTTTGAGCATGATGCCAAAATATGCATAATGTGTCACCCATACTAAGATTTTTAGCAAAAATCGTAAAATTGACCCCCTTTAACCTCTCAGGGTAGCCGACCCAGATAGGTTACCCCTAACAATTATATTTTTGAGCTCAGGAAAGTATGGGCAATCTAGAGAAAAAATTTTCAGACGTAAAGCCCCATATGGTAAAAAGTTAGAAATTTGGCCGAAACAAATCGTCCGTAAATTTCGGCAGTTTTGGGGCTAACCCCCCAAAATTTTTGAAAAAAAATTTTTGCAGGAGGTAGCCAAAAGTACAAGGACCTTAACGCGAGATATTTGCATATTGATCGCGGCGCGTTCAAAAGTTATAAGAGCGCAAACAAAATTTGTTTGTCAATTTTTTTCAGTATCGCTAAAAAAACAGAGAGTAGGAAAGGTGTTTTAAAAGCACTAAAACAAGTCCACATCGATCATAATACAACCTATCAGTCAGAGTCAATTGTGAAATTCATCATGGTAAATAGGTAAGTCTAATTAAATTTGAAAATTAAAAAAGTTAATGGTGACTAATATAATATGAGCTGTTTCATGTTGATGTTGTTGAGCTGTTTTATAGGTTAGCAGCATGACAGCCTCCCAGATTTTTGTTTTTTGGAGGGGAACATCTGTAGCCGGGAGCAACAGGGGGAACGTCCACACTGTCGTCTTCTAACAAGTACTGGATAGAATGCATGTTTTTACAAATAAGCACTGGATAGAATTCTCTCTTGGCTAAATGAATCCACCCCACTGTCGCAAAATCCTGGCTACAGCCATGAGTGGGTGTATTGTATACATAGGTGTTTTTTGGGGGTTGGGGGGGACAAATGGGTCCACCTCCCCTTAGAGCCAAAATTTTGGACTCCCCTAAAAATAATCCAGGAGGCCCCAGCTGCCCCCTCCCCACTCAAAGCTGGAGAGCGGTCCGGCCTGACACCCCCTCCCTAGCAAAGCCGACCCCTTCCCCCCCCCCTCCTAACCAATTTACAAGTATAATTTTTCAACCGTGAAAACACGGTTTTTTAGTTAAAAACTGTTTTAAATACACTTTTTAGACCTAAATAGGCTGTTTTGATAATATAAAATTCAATATTAGACCTAAAAAAACACTTAAATTACTGTTTTAAAAAACTTTGTAAAGAAAATCGGACCATCCCCCTGGATTCCCCTCTTTATATTTGAAATAGCCCGGTCGACCCCCCCCCCCTAAAAAGCCAGGAAGGTCCGGGTCCGGACCCCCGTAAGAAAATTTTAGTTTTCCACCCGGGGGTGGACGCCCCCTAGCAGACTTGACCAAAAACACCTATGACTGTATACTGTATACCGAAAATTTTCCCTAAATACCTTAAAGAAAAATTCCCGTCCCCCCATTTTAAACGTGTTTAGTATGGGGGACCCCGGAAATTTAAGGCAGGATGTCCAGCAAAAAATTTAAAAAATTTTCCTTTCGCTTCGCTTCGAACTTTTTTATAATGCCTTTTTCTACTAAAAGTGCTATAAATGGGTTCTCGCGGATATTTCTATCAAATCTTCTACCGATATTGTGGCACGCTGCATAATAGACGAGGAAATCTTTCACCGCACAAACTGACACAAAAAAAACTCTATTAATAACCCCAAAAACAAAAAATGACTTACGTGACGTGACGAGAGGTAGAAAATCCAACTCATCAATAATATTTCATAATAACAGCAGAAGATATTATTATTGACCGTCAAAAACTGCTACAAAACTCTGTTAACGACCGCACATACAAAAAAATGCCTTACGTGGCTGTAATGAGAGATAGACATTCCAGTGTGCCCACAACGTTGAGTTTGAATAGGGCACAGGGGAGCAAAGATAATTAATATCCTTGATCGCACAAACTGCCGTAAAACTATATTAAAAATCACACAAACAAAAATATGTCTTACGTAGCTGGCTGTAATGAGAGATAGACATTCCAGTGTGCCCGTTGAGGTTGAATAGGGGACAGGGGAGCAAAAAGGATAATATCCTGGACCGTACAAACTGGCGTAAAACTAGTTTAATTACCGCACAAAGATAAAATTCTCTTACATGGCTGGCTGTGATGGGGGAGAGGGACTCCAGCTCGTCCACAACGTTGAGGTTAAGTAGGGGGCGGGGAGCGAAGAAGAACGTGTCCCCCTCCTCCACCGGGTGTCTGGAGGAGAATTCGGGCTCGTCGTCATCGTCGCCCAGGCGGGCGATTTGGTACAAGTAACTACAAAATTTAAATTTAATTAATTATTTTTATTATAATTTTTATTGTAAATTTAATACAAGTAACTAAATCGTTTAATTTATTTATTTGATTTTATTATTCTGATATTATAGTAAATTAATTGTGTACAAAAAAAAAGAAAATACTATAAAAATCAAAAATTAATATTTTTTTCAGCAACAATCTAAAAGAGCACAGCACAGCCATCACATAACATAAAAATCACGATGAAATTCAGCTTGATTTTTGGGTTTCCCGGTTTAGAAAAATAAGGCTTTTGTCCATCATAATAGTTTAGGTTGTTCATGGGGAATTTAGCGCGATCTGTTTATTTAATGTTTGATGCGTTATTGAAGAGTGCCGGATTAGCTAAAATGACTACCTAAACCCAACCTACCTTTACTTAATTTTAAGTTCTAGTAAGTAAGAAAGAAAAATGATTTGGATTTGGAGGTTAAGGTTTTTGGCCTTTATATTTGAAAAAAAAAACTTGGTTGTTAAAATTAAAAAAAGAAGTAAACGTTGCGTAGTTTCAACATAGAAGAAAAATATAGATACAAATCGACATGAGAAATAAGATTAAAAACAAAAAAAATGACATTATCATTGATAATTTAATTTAAAATATAACGAAATAACAAAAGTAATTAGCTATATAAAAAATATAATTTTAATTTTAATATAATTAAAAAATGTTTGTTTGTTTGTATAGAAATCCCAATCTCCCCATATAAAATGAGAATTGCTGTTCATATCATTTTTACACAATATTAGTACTCACTACTAATATGGGCCAGTGCATCATGATATGACTACTGACCTTTTTAAAGGATTTAAGGAAAGGAATGTTATAATTATTATTGTAACTACTGAAATTGTTCTGGATTGACTGTCTGTCTTAACCATCTTGATTGAGTGATTGTTTGTTCTCAACATCTTAATTCATTGTTTGTTTCCCCAATTTAATTTGTCAAACCAATTCTTTGCGCACTTACTTTGCATTATTAGTTACAAAAGCCCCCACACCCTTTCCCTTGCACCCCTCCTTGGTCCACCCGTAAGCTGCGTCATTTTTCCTCCATGTAGTATACACCCTCTAAATGACGGAATATCATTCATAATTTGAATAGTGTTTTACAATTAGAGGGGATATATTCCATGTCGAAAATTGCATTACGTGTGTTACGGGGAAAACCACGGGAAGGTTAACTCCCGTAGTACTAAGGGAGCCGTTGGGACTCTTTAAATACATAATATTCATGGCAACTGTTATTAAACTAAATATATATATATATATAATATATATATATTAGACAGGGGCGTAGCCACGATTTTGGAAAAGGGGGGTTGTACTCCATACAAATTTTTCGAAAGAGGGGGTTGTCGGGGGTTGTACTCCAAATTTTCAAAATACCGTAAAAAAGACATTAAAAAAGGGTAATTTTTTTTTGCGTTTTGCGCTAAGTGATTTTTTGCTGTTATTTGCATTGTTTTTTAAGTTAAACTTAAAAATTTTCGGTTTAAAAAGGTATAACATTAAAAATCGTGCAACAGCATGAAATAATTTTCAAAAATTGTCTTTGAAATTCATAATCATTAGAAACATCACTTAATCGTTGTAAAAAGGTATATAAATGTCAAGCGCTGAGCGAAGCGAAGGGCAAGAAAATTTTTTAAAATTGTTTTCTTAGGACCCTCAAATTTTTACCTCCGCCAGCCCAAAAGGGGGGGGGTTACAACCACAGATGGGCACGGGTGGGCTTGAGAGGATTATAAGGTATACCCCCAAGCCGACACCTCCCCCCTCCTAAAATTTTGGGGTACCCCGAAAAACCCCCCCCCCCTTAAAATTTGGGGGGTCCCAGTACTAAAAACGCTAAAAATGGGGTATTTGAGGTATACTCCAAAAAAATTTTTCGGGACACCCCCCCCCCAAAGTTCGAAGGTCGGGTATACCCCCCGAAAAAACTCCGGAAGGCTGCCCACCTATGGTTACATACAACCACCATAATTCCTCCCCTGGCTACGCCCTTGCTTTTAGATGATTCTATTGGTAATAAATTTTTTGATAAAAAATTACATGACAAATCATTATGTATTCAATACCCAGGAGGTGCGTATTTCCCCGAAAAAAATTGTTAACTTCAGCAAGATTTTTCTCGTTACCTCTTTCTCTCAAAGTGCCATGTGAATTTTTTTTAAATGTCCAATTTGATTTTAATTCAATAAAAAAACCACAGTACAAACAAAAAACAAAAATATTTACTGATTTCCAAATTCCGCTGCCACAAATAGAAATCCAGTCTTTAAAATACACAAAGAATTCGCAACAGGGACGGTGTCGAAGTATTTAATTTTTAGCTCGGTCACCTATAATTTTAAAAGTTCAATAGATAAAAACATTACATGCTGCAGATTGACAAACATTTTGTAGATTTTAGTTTCTCGAGAAAAATTCCAAATACTACTGTTAGTTTAGTGTAAAAACCCCCAAAAAGCCAACTCCTAGCAACCGAAAGCAGCTAAAAATGTTTAGGGTTGTCGTCAGTCTTCAAAAACTAAAAACCTGCCTTTTAATTTTTTTTTTGTTATTCTCAATTAAAAAAACCTTCTTCATAAGTGAGGGTAACATTTTGCTTCCAGCCTCTATGTTCAATCTGTGCACGAAAACACAATAATAATAGCTTTAATCATAATAATATTTAGCAAATCAAATTAAAAAGTCAAAGAAAAATTTTGAAAAATGACTTACAATATCTTCATCGGTTTCCAAAGTAATTTTAAATATATCACCTTGTTCCGATTGCACAAGAAAGAAAAACATCGACTAAAATAAAAACATAAATTTTATCAGCTATCACTGTTGGACAATTTGGGATCTGCTAAATTGTTGAAGTTTTTTTAATAATCGTCTTTAACTGTGAAACCTAAATAAAACGATGAACAAGTTGAAAATATTTTAATTTTAGGTTAAGAATATAAAATAGTGAAGAAATTTCGGTAGTTTTTTCATCAAATGGTGTATTTTTGTATCAATTTCAAGAAAAAAAGCGTGGATTGTACTATACTTTCCTAACTAACATTTTACTTTTCCCCCTTCACAAATAAAAGCACAAAAACAGTATCAATGAATTTCAAGAATATGATAAACGCGCAAATAGTTGATCAAGTTACTTAAAATGTTCAAGAGAAGGTTAATGTTACGTAATAATATTAATATTACGTACATCCATCCTGAATATTTAATTTACCTTGGTTTTATGAGTAGCTGTGCATACGATTAACATTCCGCGTTCAGGATCATCCAAGTCATTCTAAATTCATTATAATTATTATTATTTACACAAAAACTCTTAATCCATGATCCAAATGTCTAAAACCAAAAGACCCTTGTAATTTAATTTTCATACTTCTTTTTTGATACGTTCAAAATCAACCTCTTCGTTTGCGTTGTAATTTTGTGCACCTCCCTCCCCCGCCCTTGAAAAAAAAACACAGAACCCCCAAAATTTTAATTTGATTTTTTTCTGGAAATCTATTTCTGGATTTTTCGAATAGACAGACACCCTTCTCCCAAAAAAATTTTGGATATATATTTAGGCCAATATTAACTTTACAAAACGATAATTAGTAAAAAAAAGAGTAATTTTATACATTTTTGTACCTAAAGAGCATATTATTATTTTAATTTTCCTATTCAATATGAGTTTAAAAAGATTTAAACTAACTATTTGAAACAATTTTGTTTCAGAACCGGAACCCCATAATCAGTGGCGTGCCCAGGGGGGGAGGCGGGAGGGCGGCCGCCCCTCCCCCCGAAATCCGGCGAAGCCGGATTTTTTCGTAAGGGGGGACCCTTACGTTTTTTTGAATTTTGGGAGAGAAATTTTTTTTTCTTAAATATTAATACAGAAACTTTCCTAATGCCTTCCAAAAGCATATTAATAGTCAAAAAACCAAATTTTCCCCGCTTCGCGGGTAGTTTAAATTGACAATTTATCTCAGTTTTTCAATTTCAAATCGATTTTGCTGCTTAATAGTTAAGGCATACATGTTAAATAAAACTACTATAAACACTATTAACCTTTTATTAACGTTTTAAACACATGTTTTAAATGGATAGAAATCAAAAAACCTTAAATTTTGTTTTAATTATCATCTGGAATTAAAATTTCTAGTGTATTTTAGTGGCTTAAATTAAAAATTTTCTCCCCGGGGGGCATTCTGCCCCCCGGACCCCCTGACAAGGGGCTCTGCCCCTTGACCCCGCTGGGGGGCTCTCGCACCCCAGACCCTCCATCTCTGGGGGGCTACCGCCCCCCAGACCCCCCCTTAGGGTTACTATGTCCCCCCAGACCGCCCCCCCCCCCGAAATGAAATCCTGGGCACGCCACTGCCCATAATCCCCAAAATATTTTAAACTGGTTAACCTAGGGTCGACGCCTCCACCTAAAAACCTATAGGGTACGAAACGCCTTTCCCCACCGCACCTGAAATCCAAGCTTTCAAAAGGTAATTTGACTGAGCCGCCACCCCGCGTACCTTTCCGTACACGCTGATCTTCATTATGCCTATGAATGTAAGAGCTCGGTTTAGTAATGATTTACCAACAAGAAAGTACACGTACCCTTCTTCTCGGTATTGGACATCGAATGTCCGGCTGATCTCCCAGATTCTTGTACACAATATAGTTCTCACAACAAACAATAACTCCGCTAGGACCTTCCGTTCCACCCGGTACTAAAATAGTACAAAAACAACAATAATTTTAAAGACAAGCAGAGATGAGAACGGTCGGGGAAGCTAGAGGGGTAGTTACCCGGGGTAAATCGAATTTTGAATTCTAGGAGGGGGGTCCCAGGGGGGCCCCGACCCCCCTAGCTTTTTAGGGGGGTCGACCCGGGGTGGGAAATTTTGAAATCTAGAGGGGGGTCAGGTAGGGTCCGGTGTACAAAGCAAAACTAAAATAGTACAAAAACAACAATAATTTTAAAGACAAGCATAGATGAGAACGGTCGGGGAAGCTAGGGTAGGGGGGTGGTTACCCGGGGTAAATCGAATTTTGAATTCTAGGAGGGGGTCCGGACCCCCCTACCTTTTTAGGGGGGGTCGACCCGGGGTGGGAAATTCTGAAATCTAGAGGGGATCAGGTGGGGTCCGGTGTCCAAAGCAAAACAGTTTTCAACCATAATAACTTTAATAATTGTTCTTTTTATAGGATTATACTACATTTTATTGAAAAGCGATATTCTGGTATAAAAAGGGTGTAAAAGCATGAATATGTGATGAAAATTCACGTTTTTGTAAGAAAATTTAGTATAAAAAAGCAGACCTGTGCACTGCCCCCCGGGTTAAAACGGGGGGGGGCATAAAAAAGGGGGGGGGGGGGGGGGGCAACTTTTTTGAAACGGGGGGGGGGCAATAAAACGGGGGGGGGGGGCAGAGCAGGGAGGAAAGAAAAAAAAAGAGAGAAAAGGAGAAAAAAAGAAGGGAAAAGGGAAAAAAGGGACGGGAAGAAAAAGCGGAAATAAGGTAAAAATATTGGTCTAAAATGGCTTAAAAATACATTGAAATAGGCTAAAAACTGCAAAAAATTCGCGATAGATGGCGTCATCATAGGTCAAAAATGGCGTCATATTTTTAGGGTACTTTTTCATTTTTTTTTGGCGGGAGGGGGGGGTCAAATCCTCCAATAAAACGGGGGGGCACTTTTCAGACCGTGCACAGGTATGGAAAAAGTACCTGAAAAAGTTCCCAAAGGGGGAGGGGGGGTGGGTCAGATCTGGGGGGAGGGGTGGTAAAATTTAGAGAAATTGGGCAGGGAAAAATTTAGGAAATAGGGGGTGGGGGCCCTACATTTTGGAGGGGTCCCAAAATTTCGAGGCTAGGTGGGGGTGGACCCCACCCTGCCCCCTCCCCTTTTCTCATCTATGAAGACAAGGTGCATAAAACTTAAAATATAAAAATTTTAAACTTTTTCTTGGTAAAAACAAATAAAAAATTCATTGCCTGGTAACTATGGATGGGCCGGTGCTAAGCACCTGCGAAGGAGCAAGGTTTTGAGATATAAATTAACAAAAAAAAATCAATAATCATTATAATTACATTCATAGTATCAAAATTTAATAATCAACCTGATATTAAAATGTTTCCGTGTTCCTCCAAAGGTTCGGCGTACTTTCGAACTACGTGATTCAATCCGAGATCCAATTCGTAGAATGTCAGCGTTTGCTGAACGGATTTGACCGCATCCCCGCTGGGGTCGTTATCGCAGTCCTGTAAAAGTTTATTAACAAATAATATAAATAAACCTAATCCTTTGCTAAAGTTTACGTCAATCAAGTTTTCTGACCTGTGCATTGCCCCCTCCCCGGTTTTAATTGGGGAGGGGGGCATGGACGGGGGCAATTTTTTTTAAACGGGGGGAGGCAAACAGAGTAGAAAGAGTCAAAAAAAGAAAAAAAAAAGAAAAAAAGGGACAGGAGACAAAAAAAGCGAAATTTAAGTAAAAATAAATCTAAAACGGCTAAAAATGCATTAAAATAGGTCTAAAAACTGCGAATGGTACAAAAATAGTGTGCTGAAATTTTACAACAAAATAATGGTTAAAAGGGCGTAATTTTCGCTAAATTAGGGTAATGACTGATTTTGGGCCACCTCTTTATTTTTTTGAATAAGTTTTTTCTGTTTTTTCCAATAGACCCAAAATTTGGCCTAAAAATAAAACAATAGCTATATTTGTTATTCCAGTGCAAAATTTGAATATTTCTGTTACACTTAAAAATCAGTGAAGGTTTAAACTTTTTTTTAAAGTGGCCGAAGTTAAGGCGCGTGCCATTTATTTCGGCCACCTACAAAAAACTGGCCATAACTATTGCTTAAACGAACAATAAAAATTTCTAAAAGGTTGCAAATTACCCTTAGGTATTGTACTTGGTACATATAACTTAATTTTTCCCGTTTGCGAACTTTAATAGTTATTAGCAAGACTTTAAATAATTATGTCAAAACCTTTAAAAACAAGTTTTAATAATTTGTATTTTTTGTCTTACTTCAATTTTTATTTTTGGCTTAAAAACCTCAAAACAAAGTCAAACGAGCAAAAAAAATTCTTTATAAATACGTTAGTACAATGATATTTAAAAAGAGCAAAAAACGGCAGGTTCTTTCAACTAAATTTTTAGGTGGCCGAAATTAACGGAATCTTAAATTGCGAAGTTAGTTAAACGCATTGCAAAATGATTTTGAAGAAAATATAAAAACAGGAAAATTAACAAATTTTAATTTTAAATAGAAGATATTGTAAGGTTATATATTGCTTCGTTCTAAATTTGATGCAGTTTAAACACAAAGCAAAAATTAGAGAAATCACAAAAAAATCACTTTTTATTAAAAAATGTTGATAATGTAGAATAACAAAAATAAAAAACTTTTGCAAAAACACTTTATTCAACATTAATCCAGTTACTTTTGTGTTAGTTCTTCTGTGTTTTGAAGCCTCATCCTAAAAACTGAATTAAAAATAACAATATTGAATTAAAAATTTATTGGTTTAGAACTAAGATTATTTTTTATTCAATGCATTAAAATTAATATTATGCAGTTTACAATACTGTTGTTTTTGCATTATTTACAGCCATGTTAAATTTTTTTTATATTTCTTTGCTATATTTCGCGAGATATCATCATAATATGAAAAATGATTTTTCATACTTACAAAATCCTTGGACAGGCGAGACTTTGAGGCGCTAATCTTTTAGAACTTCAATATAATAAAAGATTTGTATTATTAGATCTGTGCACCTGCACAGTCTGGAAATGCCCACCCCCAGAATATTAGTGGTTGTGCCCCCCTCACTTCCCAAAATGAAAAAGTTTCCAAAGATTGCGGCACCAATTTGGACCTATTATGACGGCATCATCGCGATTTTTTGCAGTTTTTAGCCTATTTCAATCCATTTTAAGCCATTTTAAACCTATTTTTACTTAAATTTTGCTTTTTGTCCCTTTTTTTCCTTTCTTCCCTGCTTGTCCCCTCCCCCGTTTTATTGCTCCTCGTTTCAAAAAATCCATCCTCGTGTCCCCCCTCCATTTTGAAATTGCCCATCAAAAACCCCCAGGGGGCAATGCACAGGTCTGTATTATAGTGGTGGTAAAAAAACAGAGGTTAAACGACGACATTATGAATTGTTGTTGTTGTTAATCTGCACAGGGAAGATAAGTTTCAGGTAATGCAACAACAATAACAACAACATTATGAATCGGGACGCGGTGACCAGCCTGACAGTCAAATCCCCTCTATAGCCTCACAAAGACGTTTTACAACCCGTTCTTGTGGCGTTTTACTTCTGAAACATCACCATAACAAGACTTGTTTGACTTATGAATTTGATTACAGGGGCGGTGGAAAAGCAGAAGCTAGTCTACATTATGAATCGGGACGCGGCGGCTAGATTGACGATCAGTTCCCCGCTGGAGGCCCACAAGGGGCAGACGATCGTCTACAGCACGTGCGGTGTGGACGTCGGATTCGAAAATCCGACCTTCGCCTGCTTGGAAGTGGATTACGAGGTGAGACGGCGATCGCGATAAGTTTTAGTGTACGTTTATTACTTAGTGGAAATCGCGCAATTTTAGGTGTAGGGTAACTGACTTAATTTCGACCAGGCCTTAATTTCGGCCACCAATTTAGGGTGTTAGAAAATTGGCTTATTTTTAAAACACAAAAGAACTAGCACAAAAGTAACTGGATTAATGTTGAATAAAGTGTTTTTGCAAAAGTTTTTTATTTTTGTTATTCTACATTATCAACATTTTTATACAAAAAGTGATTTTTTTGTGATTTCTCTAATTTTTGCTTTGTGTTTAAACTGCATCAAATTTAGAACGAAGCAATATATAACCTTAAAATATCTTCTATTTAAGGTTCAAAGTTGTTAATTTTCATATTTTGATATTTTCTTCAAAATCATTTTGCAATGCGTTTAACTAACTGCGCATTTTAAGATTCCGTTAATTTCGGCCACCTGAAAATTTAGTTGAAAGAACCTGCCGTTTTTTGCTCTTTTTAAATATCATTGTACTAACGTATTTATAAAGAATTTTTTTTGCTCGTTTGACTTTGTTTTGAGGTTTTTAAGCCAAAAATAAAAATTGAACAAAAAATACAAATTATTAAAACTTGTTTTTAAAGGTTTTGACATAATTATTTAAAGTCTTGCTAATAACTATTAAAGTTCGCAAACGGGAAAAATTAAGTTATATGTACCAAGAACAATACCTAAGGGTAAATTTGCAACCTTTAGAAATTTTTATTGTTCGTTTAAGCAATAGTTATGGCCAGTTTTTTGTAGGTGGCCGAAATAAATGGCACGCGCCTTAACTTCGGCCACTTTAAAAAAAAAGTTTAAACCTTCACTGATTTTTAAGTGTAACAGAAATATTCAAATTTTGCACTGGAATAACAAATATAGCTATTGTTTGATTTTTAGGCCAAATTTTGGCTTGATTGAAAAAGCCAGAAAAAACTTATTCAAAAAAATAAAAAAGGTGGCCGAAATTAAGTCAGTTACCCTAATTTAGCAAAAATTACGCCCTTTTAACCATTATTTTGTTCCAAAATTTCAGCACACTATTTTTGTACCATTCGCAGTTTTAGCCTTATTTTAATGCATTTTTAGCCGTTTTAGATCTATTTTTACTTAAATTTCGCTTTTTTTCACTCTTGTCCCTCTTTTTCTTTTTTTTCTCTTTTTGACTCTTTCTCCTCTGTTTGCCTCCCCCTGTTTAAAAAAATTGCCCCCGTCTATGCCCCCCTCCCCAATTAAAACCGGGGGAGGGGCAATGCACAGGTCAGAAAACTTGATTGACGTAAACTTTAGCAAAAGATTAGGTTTATTTATATTATTTGTTAATAAACTTTTACAGGACTGCGATAACGACCCCAGCGGGGATGCGGTCAAATCCGTCCAGCAAACGCTGACATTCTACGAATTGGATCTCGGATTGAATCACGTAGTTCGAAAGTACGCCGAACCTTTGGAGGAGCACGGAAACATTTTAATATCAGGTTGATTATTAAATTTTGATACTATGAATGTAATTATAATGATTATTGATTTTTTTGTTAATTTATATACAAATCTCAAAACCTTGCTCCTTCGCAGGTGCTTAGCACCGACTCATCCATAGTTACCAGGCAATGAATTTTTTATTTGTTTTTACCAAGAAAAAGTTTAAAATTTTTATATTTTAAGTTTTATGCACCTTGTCTTCATAGATGATAAATGGGGAGGGGGCTGGGTGGGGTCCACCCCCACCTAGCCTCGAAATTTTGGGACCCCCCTAGACGAAAATCTAGGGCCCCCTCCCCCCAAATTTCCGAAATTTTTACCACTGACCCCCCTCTAGAATTTGAAATCTGACCCCCCTCCCCCCTCGGGAAATTTTCAGGTACTTTTTTATACTAAATTTTCTTACAAAATTTTCTTACAAAAACGTGAATTTTCATCACATATTCATGCTTTTACACTCTTTTTATACCAGAATATCGCTTTTCAATAAAATGTAGTATTATCCTATAAAAAGAACAATTATTAAAGTTATTATGGTTTAAAACTGTTTTGCTTTAGACACCGGACCCCACCTGACCCCCTCTAGATTTCAGAATTTCCCACCCCGGGTCGACCCCCCCTAAAAAGGTAGGGGGGTCCGGACCCCCCTGGGACCCTCCTAGAATTCAAAATTCGATTTACCCCGGGTAACCACCCCCCTAGCTTCCCCGACCGTTCTCATCTATGCTTGTCTTTAAAATTATTGTTATTTTTGTACTATTTTAGTTTTGCTTTGTACACCGGACCCTACCTGACCCCTCTCTAGATTTCAAAATTTCCGATCCCGGGTCGAGTCCCCCTAAAAAGCTAGGGGGGTCGGGGCCCCCCCGGGACCCCCCTCCTAGAATTCAACATTCGATTTACCCCGGGTAACTATCCTCGAACTTCCCCGACCGTCTCCATCTCTGCTTGTCTTTAAAATTATTGTTGTTTTTGTACTATTTTAGTACCGGGTGGAACGGAAGGTCCTAGCGGAGTTATTGTTTGTTGTGAGAACTATATTGTGTACAAGAATCTGGGAGATCAGCCGGACATTCGATGTCCAATACCGAGAAGAAGGGTACGTGTACTTTCTTGTTGGTAAATCATTACTAAACCGAGCTCTTACATTCATAGGCATAATGAAGATCAGCGTGTACGGAAAGGTACGCGGTGTGGCGGCTCAGACAAATTACCTTTTGAAAGCTTGGATTGCAGGTGCGGTAGGGAAAGGCGTTTCGTACCCTATAGGTTTTTAGGTGGAGGCGTCGACCCTAGGTTAACCAAGTTTGAAATATTTTGGGGACGATGGGCAGGGCGGCGTGCCCAGGATTTCATTTCGGGGGGCGGTCTGGGGGGTACATATAACCCCTAGGGGGGTCGGGGGGCGGTAGCCCCCCAGTAAATGGGGGGTCTGGGGTGCCAACAGTCCTCAGCGGGGTCAAAGGGCAGAACCCCTTGTCAGGGGGGTCCGGGGGAAGAACGCCCCTGGGGAGAAAATTTTTAATTTAGGGCGCTAAAATACACTAGAAATTTTAATTCCAGATGATAATTAAAATGAAATTTAAGGTTTTTTATCCCTATGCATTTAAAACATGTGTTTAAAACGTTAATGAAAGGTTAATAGTGTTTATAGTAGTTTTATTTAACATGTAAGCCTTAACTATTGAGCGGCAAAATTAATTTGAAATCGAAAACTAAAATAAATTGTCGGTATAAACTGCCCGCAAAGCGGGGAAACTTTGGTTTTTTTGACTATTAATATATGCTTTTGGAAGTCATCAGGAAAGTTTCTGTATTAATGTTTAAGAAAAAAATTTCTCTCCCAAAATTCAAAAAAAACGAAAGGGCCCCCCCTTACGAAAAATTTGGTTTCGCCGGATTTCGGAGAGGGGCGCCCGCCCCCCCGCCCCCCCCCCCTATGCATGCCTGATTATGGGTTTTCGATCCGAAACAAAATTGTTTCAAAATAGTCAGTTTAAGTCTTTTTAGTCATATTGAATAGGAAAAATAAAATAATAATATGCTCTTTAGGTAAGCAAAAATGTATAAAATTATGCTCTTTTTTTACTAATTATCGTTTTGTAAAGTAATATTGGCCTAAAATATATATCCAAAATTTTTTTGGGAGAAGGGTGTCTGTCTATTCGAAAAATCCAGAAATAGACTTCCAGAAAAAAATCAAATTAAAATTTTGGGGGTTCTGTGTTTTTTTTTTCAAGGGCGGGGAGGGAGGTGCACAAAATTACAACGCAACTAAAAGAGGTTGATTTTGAACGTATCAAAAAGAAGTATGAAAATTAAATCACAAGGGTCTTTTGGTTTTAGACATTTGGATCAATGGATTAAGAGTTTTTGTGTAAATAATAATAAATTATATGAATTTAAAATGACTTGGATGATCCTGAACGCGGAATGTTAATCGTATGCACAGCTTACTCATAAAATCAAGGTAAATTAAATATTCAGGATGGATGTAAGTAACAGGAATATTATTACGTAACATTAACCTTTCTCTTAACATTTTAAGTAAAATTAATCAACTATTTGCGCGTTTATCATATTCTTGAAATTCGATATACCTGTTTTCGTGACTTTCATTCGTGAAAAGGGGAAAAGTAAATGTTAGTTAGGTAAGTAGTAGTACAATTGACGCTTTTTTCTCGAAATTTATACAAAAATATACTATTTGATGAAAAAAAACTACCAAAATTTCTTCACTATTTTCCAGTCTTAACTTAAAATTAAAAGATTTTGAACTTGGTTCATCGTTTTATTTAGTGTTTCACAGTTAAAGACGATTATTAAAAATTTCAACAATTTAGCAGATACCAAATCAGCTCCAACAGTGATAGCTGATAAAGTTTATGTTTTTATTTTATTCGATGTTTTTTCTTCTTGTGCAATCGGAACAAGGTGATATATTTAAAATTACTTTGGAAACCGATGAAGATATTGTAAGTCATTTTTCAAAATTTTTCTTTGACTTTTTAATTTGATTTGTCTAAATATCATCATGATTAAAGCTATTATTATTGTGTTTTCGTGCACAGATTTAACATAGAGGCTGGATAGCAAAATGTTACCCTCACTTATGAAGAAGGTTTTTTTAATTGAGAATAACAAAAAAGAGTCAAAAAAGGCAGGATTTTTAGTTTTTGAAGACTGATGATAACCCTAAACATTTTTAGCTGCTTTCTGTTGCTAGGAGTTGGCTTTTTGGGGGTTTTTACATTAATCAAACAGTAGTATTTGGAATTTTTCTGAGAAAATAAAATCTGACAAAATGTTTGTCGAATCTAGCATACTAACGTTCTTCCGCATCTATTGAACTTTTAAAATTATAACATGACCGAGTTAAAAATTAATAAAATACTCTCGAGCACCGTTCCTGTTGCGAATTCTTTGTGTGTTTTAAGAATGAATTATTTTATTTGTGGGCAGCGTGATTTTTGGAAATCAGTAAATATTTCTTCGTTTTTTGTTTGTACTGTGGTTTTTTTTATTGAATTAAAATCCAATTAGACATTTAAAAAAATTTCACATGGCAGCCTCCAGAGAGAAAAAGGTAACGAGAAAAATCTTGTTGAAGTTAACAATTTTTTTCAGGGAAATACGAAATTTTGCGAAGTTTTTACCAGTTTTTTGGGCAGTAACGGATACAGTAATCCCTAAGTGCCAGCCTGTGCCGATCTGTGGTCGTAACCCCCCCCCTTTTAAGCTGTGGTAGGTAAAAATTTGAGGGTCCTAAGAAAACAATTTCGAAAAATTTTCTTGCCCTTCGCTTCGCTCAGCGCTTGACATTTATATACCTTTTTACAACGATTAAGTGATCTTTCTCAATGAATTTCAAAGACAATTTTTGAAAATTATTTCTAGCGCTGTTGCACTGATTTTCAACGTTATACCTTTTTAAGCCGAAAATTTTTAAAATTTCAACTTAAAAAACAAAGCAAAAAACAGCAAAAAAATCACTTAGCGCAAAACGCAAAAAAATTTTACCTTTTTTTAAAGGTCTTTTTTATGGTATTTCGAAAATTTGAAGTAAAACCCCTAACAAACCCCCTTTTTCAAAAAATTTGGATGGAGTACAACCCCCCTTTTCCAAAACTCGTGGCTACGCCCCTGTCTAATATATATAATATTATATATATATATATATTTAGTTTAATAACAGTTGCCATGAATATTAGGTATTTCAAGAGTCCCAACGGCTCCCTCAGTACCACGGGAGTTAGCCTTCCCGTGGTTTTCCCCGTAACACACGTAATGCAATTTTCTACACGTAATATATCCCTCTAATTGTAAAACACTATTCAAATTATGAATCATATTCTGTCATTTAGAGGGTGTAGACTACATGGAGGAAAAATGATGCAGCTTACGGGTGGAACGGAAGGAGGGGGGCAAGGGAAAGGGTGTGGGGGCTTCTGTAAGCAAATAATGCAAAGTAAGTGCGCAAAGAATTGGTTTGACAAATTAAATTGGGGAAACAAAACAATGAATTGAAAAGATGTTGAGAACAAAACAATCACTCAATCAAGAAATGTGTTAAGACAGACAGTCAATCCAGAACAATTTCAGTAGTTACAATAATAATGTACATTCCTTTTCCTTAAATCCTTTAAAAAGGTCAGTAGTCATATCATGATGCACTTGCCTCATATTAGTAGTGAGTTTGTATATTTGTGAAAAATGATATGAACAGCAATTTCCATTTTATATGGGGAGATTGGGATTTCTATACAAACAAACAAACATTTTTTAATTCTCAGCATTTAAAATTTAAAATTATATTTTTTATAATGCTAATTACTTTTGTTATTTCGTTATATTTTAAATTAAATTATCAATGTTAATGTAATTTTTTTTGTTTTTAATCTTATTTCTCATGTCGATTTGTATCTATATTTTTCTTCTATGTTGAAAGTTATGAACGTTTTCTTCTTTTTTATAATTTTAACAATCAAGTTTTTTTCTTTTTCAAAAAGGCCAAAAACCTTTAAACCTCCAAATCCAAATCATTTTTCTTTCTTACTTACTAGAACTTAAAATTAAGTAAAGGTAGGTTGGGTTTAGGTAGTCATTTTAACTAATCCGGAATTTTCAGTAATGCATCAAACATTAATAATATATTGCGCTAAATTCCCCATGAACAACCTAAACTATTATGATGGACAAAAGCCTTATTTTTCTAACTGAAAACCCAAAATTCAAGCTGAATTTCATTGTGATTTTTATGTTATGTGATGGCTGTGCTGTGCTCTTTTAGATTGTTGCTGAAAAAAATATTAATTTTTGATTTTTATAGTATTTTCTTTTTTTGTACACAATTAATTTACTATAAGATTAGAGCAAGTAAAGACCAAATAAATAAATTAAACGATTTAGTTACTTGTATTAAATTAATAATAAAAATTATAAAAAAAACAATTAAAAATTTAAATTTTGTAGTTACTTGTACCAAATCGCCCGCCGGGGCGACGATGACGACGAGCCCAATTCTCCTCCAGACACCCGGTGGAGGAGGGGGGCACGTTCTTCTTCGCTCCCCGCCCCCTACTTAACCCTTGACGTCGTGGACGAGCTGGAGTCCTTCTCCCATTACAGCCAGCGATGTAAGAGAATTTTATCTTTGTGCGGTAATTAAACTAGTTTTACGCCAGTTTGTACGGTCCAGGAGCAATCAATCCCCTTTTGCTCCCCTGTCCCCTATTCAACCTCAACGGGCACACTAATGTTGATCCTCCCCAGCCAGCTACGTAGAATATATTTCTGTTTTTGTGTGATTTTCTTAATAATACTCTTTACGGCAGTTTGTGCGATCAAGGCATTATTATCTTCTCGTTCTGTGCCCTATTCAAACTCAACGTTGTGGGCATACTTAATGTCTATTCTTGATTACAGCCAAGAACGTAAGGCATTTTTTGTATGTGCGGTCGTTAACAGAGTTTTGTAGCAATTTTTAACGGTCAATAATAATATCTTCTGCTGTTATTATGAAAGTATCTAATGAGTCTGATTTTCTACCTCTCGTCATTATCATGTAAGTCGATTTTTGTTTCTCCGTTATTAATAGAGTTTTTTTGTGTCAGTTTGTGCGGTGAAAGATTTCCTCGTCTATTATGCAGCGTGCCACAATATCGGTAGAAGATTTGATAGAAATATCCGCGAGAACCCATTTATAGCACTTTTTAGTAGAAAAAGGCATTATAAAAAAGTTCAAAGCGAAGCGAAGAAAATTTTTAAAAAAATTTTTGCTGGACATCCTGCCTTAATTTTTGGGGTCCCCCATACTAAACACGTTTAAAATGGGGGGACGGGGATTTTCTTTAAGGTATTTAGGGAAAATTTTTCGGTATACAGTATACAGTCATAGGTGTTTTTGGTCAAGTCTGCAAGGGGGCGTCCACCCCCGGGTGGAAAACTAAATTTTTCTTACGGGGGTCCGGACCCGGACCTTCCTGGCTTTTTAGGGGGGGGGGTCGACCGGGCTATTTCAAATATAAAGAGGGGAATCCAGGGGGATGGTCCGATTTTCTTTAATAAAAGCTTTTTTAAAACAGTAATTTAAGTGTTTTTTTAGGTCTAATATTGAATTTTATATTATCAAAACAGCCTATTTAGGTCTAAAGTGTATTTAAAACAGTTTTTTACTGCCAAACTGTGCTTCCACAGGTTCTTAGACTCAGACTTGAAAATTGGTTAGGAGGGGCAGGGGTCGGCTTTGCTAGGGAGGGGGTGTCAGGCCGGACCGCTCTCCAGCTTTGAGTGGGGAGGGGGCAGCTGGGGCCTCCTGGATTATTTTTAGGGGAGTCCAAAATTTTGGCTCTAAGGGAAGGCTCAACTCATTTGTCCCCCCAACCCCCAAAAAACACCTATGTATACAATACACCCCATCCTTATGGCTGTAGCCAGGATTTTGCGACAGTGGGCTGGATTCATTTAGCCAAGAGAGAATTCTATCCAGTGCTTATTTGTAAAAACATGCATTCTATCCAGTACTTGTTAGAATAATGACAGTGTGGACGTTCCCCCTGTTGCTCCCGGCTACAGATGTTCCCCTCAAAAAACAAAAATCTGGGAGGCTGTCATGCTGCTAACCAAGAAAACAGCTCAACAACATCAACATGAAACAGCTCATATTATATTAGTCACCATTAACTTTTTTAATTTTCAAATTTAATTAGACTTACCTATTTACCATGA
>JASAMX010012272.1:0-40564 GCA_030248175.1 Microlaimidae sp. YZB2_3
TATGTCAAGAACAATTGTTTCAATGCCAGAAAATTTCTCCGGAACATTTATTGCAGCAACTCCTAACATTTTATGTACAAAAACACAAACAAAGCCCCCTCGTTCTTTCCTGTCATATCTAAACACGTTATAAGGATGATTCCCTATTAAAAGACTGTCTGGCAAAGAGGAATTTATCAAGACTCTGTCAAAAGAAGAATTTGATACTTATTTTCAGATAACAAAAAAGAGAGTTCATTTATCTTATTATTTAAACTTCGCACGTTATATAATATACAGATTTGCAGCTGATAGATTTAGGCATTTTTTAGCAATAATATTTTTGTTACTTCTCTCTCAACAAACATTAGTTTTTTCCTGCAGTGAAGTAGAAAGTTTGCAAACTTAAAGTGCAAATTGTATTTTTAATGCAACTGGTTATAGTTCTTGTACTTTGAATCAATACACGCGACTAACATTAGCTCCACAAGGACAAAAAACATGTCTCTTAATTTCTGATTAAAACAAGTCCCCATAAGAAACATTAGAGCTTGTTGTTAAAAACGTTCATTATCATTGCGCAAAAAAAAGTAAATTTTTTACACGCTCCTATACTATGAAAATGGAAAGTAGAAAACGCTGCAGTCATGCTGGAACTTGCAGTGGACAAAAATGTGGAAAAATCAGGAAAGACTCAAAAATTGAAGAACTTATTGAAGCCAACAAATACCCAGGTTATTCACATTGTAGAGAAACATGTGGATGTGCTGCATGCCAATGTTTTTTATGTGATTCAGCTTGTTTATTTTATCGAACTTATGCCTTTCCTCTTTTAAACACTGTGTACAAAGTCTTTTCCTGTTCTTCTTGGACACTCACTGTTATAGCTAATGTCGCATTTTATAAACAAGGAACGCGCATAAAATTTAAAAGCCACAGTTTTAAATTAAATCCTGGGTTATCAATGAGCTGGAATAATCTTAAAATGACATTAATTTCAATTTTTGTGCCTCCATCTGATTTGCTAAATAAAAGATTTTTAAGAGATGGCATTAAAACAGTTTTAATGGACTCTTCGGCTTCTGGTCAGGAAGTGGTTATTACCATTGGACAATTTCAATGTGTTAATCAAATTGTTGCAGAAGAATATATACACTGTACGATTCCTGAAAACTCATGCACTTGTAATACACAAGAGGAGCATGTAAACTGCCAATGCAGTCATCAAAACCTAGAAACGCTTTTACAGATCACCAAGCCCTACTTCCTTTGAAAACGGCAGAAATTTTTATTCACAAAGTCAATCAAAACATACATGCAAATTATAAACAATTTGCAGGGCTGGAAATCCAGCTGCAGATGAAAAACTTACGTTTAAAAACGAAAAACGGAACAGAATAAAATTCCGAGATATTTTTATTGTTCTTTTGTAGTTTGGTGAAATAACTTTCGTTTGTTGATAATTTATATGCCATATTTTATTAAGTAATAAATACACATTAAATAAATTACAAACAGTTATAACAAATTATTGCTACAGTTATTTTCTCGCTCGAAGCAACATTTCAATTTATCGTGGATACAAAGTTTTTAATACATTAAGATTTATTTGGCATAAAACAGTAATAACCCAAACATAACTAAAGACATTTAAAGAATGTATGCGCTAAGTTGGCCTGTTAATACTTAACAACTCGCCTGTTGGCAGTATTCCCGGCGGGCAAAAATAAAATAAAAAAAAAAAATGAACTTAGCAAAAAATCACACAAAACTACTTATTATGTGTGTACAAAAAAAATTATCACCAAGGATTGCAAAATCAAAGGTTATCTTTGTTTGATAATTAATTTTAACAAACTGAAATGCAACGATTTGATTATTACAATGATACAATTTTTTATTACAATTTATAGGTAATTGTAATAAAACGTTATTATGTTACGATTTCATCTACAGAGTTTTAGACTCGTGTTTTACCTTTTGTCGCAACCTATTAGATTTAAAGATACTAAATAGAAGATTAAAAATTTTATTTATCACAAAAGGTACATAATACATTAAAAACAGTACACCAAGTAATACAAGCAATACGTAAATAATCACTGTAAAAAATTTTTGCAAAAATATTCGATAGAAATAAATTGTTTAAGAAATCAAATTTTAGATTAAAACTTACACCATTTGTTTTTATTTCTTGCCTTTGAAATTACATTTGACACTTCGCTTTTACTTATGTTTGTTTGTTTGTTTGTTTCTGTAGGCACCCAGTTATCGACCTTACGGATTAACTGTCTGTAAAAGAAAATACTGGTTGCTATATGGTAACGATTATTAAATGCAAAATTAAATTAAATGCAAAATTATTAAACTATAATAAATAAAATAAAATATAGCAGGACCCACCAGTATCACCAATACAGCTGAAGGCACTGACGCTGGAAGCGATTTTCTAACTCTTACTTCAGTCTCAGTAAGAGTCACTTCCTCTTCCTTAATGGGTTGCTTTTTTTCTCCAACGTACAACTGTTGCAGCCTCGTTGGGTTTACCTTTAATCTCCGCCCGCAAAAATACAAAAATCGATAAATCACTATGTTAAGGCTGGTTCATACTTGTATCAATGTTTGTAAAAACGTCCTTTGGACTTTGTCCAAAGGACGTTTTTAAATAAGTATGAACCAGCTTTTAGAGTATGCCCTGCGAGTCTCAAAAAGAAAATTAAGTGCTCGATTTTTAAAACGCACTTCTGAAAATATAAAAAATCCGTAAGAAATTTTTATAGAAAATTAACTGTACTTTAAAATACATGTTGCATGTAATTTTTTGCTAGTAAAAGCAAGAAACGCACTTCTGAAAATATAAAAAATCCGTAAGAAATTTTTATAGAAAATTAACTATACTTTAAAAAACATGTTGCATTTAATTTTTTGCTAGCAAAAGCAAAAATATATAACATAATAATAAAGGAAAAATATGTGACTTCATATATTTCTCAGACACATTGGGTGCTCTTATTAGGGCACGCTCTTATTAGCACACCATGGCCCTAATAAGAGCAGTCAATGTGTCTGAGATATATATGAAGTCACATATTTTTCCTTTATTATTACGTATGTTATATATTTTTGGCAAAAGCAGTCATAACTTGTGCAATATTAGAGTGACTTTTAAAAACCACCTATCGTTTATTCGTTATTAAACGAAAAACACACTCTCTCAGCTCATTTGTTAGTTGGCAATTACCAAATAATTTGCTAACTTCATGTTATCAAATATTTAGTTATGGTTTAACAAATAATTAGTAGTGTGTACAAAGTAAAAAATAAAGTGTGAAAAATTTACCAGATTAGACTATGTCGTTGCCAAATACTTCGTTAAAATTACGGAAATTTTGTAGTTACTACCAAAAAAATAATTATTTGATATTATTTATTTTATCGCGTCTATACTAACTGTTCACGGAACAAAGTATCATTTTTTGAGAAAACATTTTTTAAACTCCCTTCTATACTTCGAAATTTAAATTACAAACACAAACCCAAAAATGTTTCGGTCAAACGTGAAAAACTTAAATTTTGAAGAAAAAGACATATAAAGCATATTGAACCAAATGGTTTCATCGCTTTGCTGTCACTCGTCTGCTACCCAATCTTATGATGCTATTTTATTTTGTACCAAATTGCTGAATAATTAGCGTAAAATTTATTTTTGGACAACTGCAACCGGTAAGACAGATATAAAATTTGTGTTATATAAAATCAACGGGTTTTTGATGCAATTTTTGCAAAGTAAATATATTTGAGAAATATTTTGCAATATAAGTATTTAAAAATAAAATCATGTTGTTGTTACGTCTGTCTTTAAATAATTAATTCGATGTAAATTTCTTAAATGTCAAAAATTATTTTTGTCAAAAAATACAACAAATTATTTATTTTTCTATTTTTTAATTCGAATTTTATTGATACTTTCAATTGTGTATTAATCGATATAAATAAATTTTTAAACTAAAGAGATTTTTAAACTAGCAAGACCGCCGAATTTTTTTTAATGTATTACAGTACCGAAAATGAAGCAAATTTATAGTTTTAATGTAATAATTTTTGCTTTAAATGAGTGCGGCGTTATTTAATTGTCAATATTCTTGAATTTTTTTGTTAAAAGTTTTAAATCACTTATTTGTTGAATGCCCAATTAAAAAAATTAAACGCCTTGAAAAAATTTGCCTTGGACTAATCTAATAGTAATTTTCCTTTGCTTATATGGCTGAAGTATATTTGACTGGCTTTATAAACTTGTATGAGGAGATGAGAGGACCAATATAAAATGTGTTTGTATTAGTGATGTTCCCGAAGTTTCGAGCTCCGGAGCTCCGGATTCCACTTTTAGGAGCTCCGGAGTCTCGGAGCTCCGAAGCGGAACTCCGTTTTTAGGAGCTTCGGAGCTCTGCCCTATTTTGATACTAATTTCCTGAATAACTAAAGAGTGATGGCACAGATTATTTTGTCAAACTTTTTTTGTAAACTAATTTTTTTGCAAAATTTTAAATCAATAAAAATACTCCTACAAATACAAATGAAGTAGTGTAAAGTGTATTTCAAGATAAATAAGCCTCAAATCGCTCATTTAAGGTGCTCAAATTTATTTGTAACCCTTTACGTGATTAGGTGCTTGTGCTTTGCTGATTCAGTTTAGGTTTCTTACTATTGTTTTTATTAGGTATAGTTTTAAATTGCTTGAACGATTTTCTCGATTTTGAATATAAAAATAGTAACAAATAAAAAAAAATATAAATGTTAAACCTATAAGAAAAAAATGTAAAAGGTGATAAAAAGTGCCATTTAATCATTTTCTTACTGTTACAAAACTATCATCACTTAATTATTCCTATTTAATTAAATTGCACTAAAATTGAATCAAAACCTAAAATCGCTGGCCGAAAACATTTATATGGCGACATTTGGAGCTCCATGCGACGACTTTATTAAAATCATGAAACTTTTTTATTTCATCTGGCATTTAAACTTGGAATAAGACAAATATGTATTTTGTTTTGCAGAAAACTATTTCCTGTATTGTATGGAATGGATGACACATTTCCACACCAATATTAAGTTTGGTAAACTATTAGACCATCATCCTCTTAAATACCACAAAAATGGCTCAACTAATGTTTCCTATGTTATTTTGTTTTCTAATTAGAAAAAAAATTATTTTTTTTTAATTTTAATTTAATTTTACTGTCTCCCGCTTTATATCTAGCCCCAATAAAAATTTTTGGGATAATAAAAGTTTTTTGGGACAAATTTTATCCTGTTGATTTGTTGTAATTTCTACCAACTTCCTTGCTTATCAAAAATCAGTTTACCAAAAATTTAGTTCATGTATTAACAACTATTTTGTAAAAAAAAATTTAGCAGCCAAATTTTTGATAGGCACTAAGTAAATACTAAGAACTTGGTATACACTACCAATTTTTTGGTAATTGTTAACAAATATAATAGTTAGTTGTTCATTTTGCAAAGAAAGTACCAAAAATTTGGTAATTACGTACCAGGATAGTGTTTTTCACGCATTACACATTTTTTTCATTAAATTAATTCTGCTTCAACATACTCTTAACAAAACTTATACACATACACCTTCTCGGGCGTTCTACAGAAGTTCTACAATAAATAGATTTTTCTTATAAATTATTGGTGGTGATGTGATTAGAGGTGATTTATAAAATATAATTGCAGAAATAACCGCAGGATATATATTTTTTTCAATCAGTTTATTTGATTTCAATTTAAGCAAAATACTTAGGTTTTTAAATAATTTGCAGTTTTATACAATAATCATAACATAAAGGCCATGTAACTTTTAAAATTTGGGTTATTATTTGCCAGCAAAACGGGAATGGTTGTTTGTTCAAATTAATATAAAAATTTACTCAAAATCCAAGTTTATAAAAACAAAATTCAGATTTAAGCAGTTTCATAGCAATCAAAACTCAAAACAAAAGTTATAATGGAATTTAATACTATTTTTGTTATTTAGGCCACTGAAATTTCAGAGAAAAAAGCTCTTACTGCCTTAAATCCACAGGACAGACTCATTGAATTTTTATTGTGGTCATGACACGGACAAAAGACTATTTTAAACCATCACAGTTGAACCTATCTGATAAATATGTATGTGTTAGTGTATTAATGATGATCTTACCCTCCAATATCAATCATGCTTTGGAGCTCTGACTCTTGTATTTGAACGGTATTTTATATGAACCCGATAATGACGGCTCTTAAACCTGCCTCCGGAAGACTGCAAGCAGGTAGGAGGCAGGTAAAACTGCCTCTGAGGCAGCTAGGAGGCAGGGTGGAGGCAGGTAGGAGGCAGGGTGGAGGCAAGTAAAACTGCATCGGAAGCAGGTAAGAGGCAGGTGTCCCTACACTATTTGTTGAATCATATGGGGTTAGGAGGCAGGTAGGAGGCAACTAAAACTGCTTTGGAGGCAGCTAGGAGGCAGGTAAAAACCGTTTTTCCAAATTCAAGTACCCCGTCCTTAGCGGGTTAAAGAATTTAAAGTCAATTTTAAAACAAATTTATATAACCTTTGATTTGCTTTTATATAAACTTACTACATCTTACATTAAAATAAAATTTTAAGAAAATGAAAACTATTAATTTAAACTAAATTGAAATTTTAGACTAACCAAAATAGAGATTTTTTAAGAATAAAAACATATTTCTGGTTTTTAAAAAAAAGCTCGTGATCATTTGAATATGTTGCTTGCAAATTTTTGTAGAATCAGCTTGATTCGCTGAGTCATAATTTGTCACCGTCAATACAATTTTCTATTGTTTTTTTATTTTTTACGTAATGATTGATCTTGTACTATTTACTAAAAAATATGTGATATATTTTCATTTATTTTTAAACCTGTAAATGTGATGTCCAGAAGTATGAGGCCCAATAAATCTAGTTTTTGAAAGAAAGAATGCGAAACAATTAGCTATTTTTAGCTTTTTGGTTGAAAAATGAGTGATACAGGAACAGGCAAAACCTAAAAATCAAGCTAAATTGATCGAAGGTCAATGGACCTACCTGGCATAACAAAAATAGGACGGGGCCCCACGAAAAATCGAAAGTTTTGAATAATTTTTAAAATAAAAAAAATAAGAAAAAAATATAACATCTATGGGAATTTAGGGCTTAGATAAATAAAGCATCACAAAATTTTTCGCTAACGAACGAAACACAAAAGCGCCCACAAGGCAAAACAACAATCCACCAAAAAAAACAAATCGCACACCCACCCCAAAAACGATTAGTCCGAATGTGAAATTACCAGATGGTATTTTTACCAGAATGTCATTTGTCGAAAGTTTTTTTACCGAAGGTACTTTTACGAAGGAATAATTACTGGGAACGCGCTCGACAGTACTACATTACAACTCACATTTATAAGGCGTCATATTTCTGAAACATTAACACAACGGGAGTTGTGACAAACCTATTTTTGTGTAAATTTTTATGTCTGTTGAATAAATAATTATATTTATAATAAATTAATTTGAAGTTTTATGTGCTATATATATATATATAAACGCATAATCCTAAAAGTCTGTCAATTAATCATTTTAAAAAAATATAATAAATAAATAAAAATTTTACGTAGAGTTTTACTATATTCTTTTTTCTAAATTATTTCCATAAAAAATGGGACTCCAATCTTACAATACCGCTTAAGATTCAAATAATAGCACTTAAAGTACCATATAATGCACTTAAAATAAACAATTACAATTAAAAATATAAAAAATTCGTACATGTAACAAATTTTCGGTATACAAAAAAGTAACCAAATTTTTGGTAAACAGCAAGTACCAATTACATGGTATAAATCAGAAATCTACCAAATTTTTGGTAACTATGCAGAATTCGTATAACTTTAACCAAATATTTGGTAACGGTTACGAAATATTTTTTTAAATAAGAATTTACCAAATAATTCGGAAATTTTTACCAAATATTAGGTAAAAATTTACCAAATGAAATGAGAGAGCAGTCGTGTTATGAGAAATTCGTATTTTATTGGCTGTTGTTTGTTTTTTGTAATTGGGATTGCAAAATACTGATAACAGCCAATAATTTATTAAATTCAAATAATACCACTGTGTTGTTAATACAAATACAAATAAAGGATAGGTTGGTTTTTAAAATCATCTTAATATTCTACAAGTTATAACTGCTTTTGCGAGCAAAAGATTAATTGGAGCAGGTGTATTTTAAGAAGTGATGTTCCTGCCCTCCAATATCATGCTCCGGAGCTCCGGCCATTTACAGCGGAAAGAGCTCCGGAGCTTCGGTTCTTGGCCCCTTAAATCAGCAATTTGAGGCTTATTTAAGCTTGAAATACACTTTAAACTGCTCCATTTTTATTGTAGAAGTAGCTTTATTGATTTAAATATTTTTTTCTAAAAAAATTAGTTTACAAAATTTTGACAAAATAATCTATACCATAAAAATGCCATCACTGTTTAATTATTTATGAAATAAGTATCAAAATAGGGCGTAGCTCCGGAGTTGGTTCCGGAGCTTCTAAAGGCGGAGCTCCGCTTTGGAGCTCGGAGCTCTGGGGAACATGACTAATTTTAAGTATTTGTTAAGTTTTTATAAAAAATTTTTACGGATTTTTTTATATATTCAGGAACCCGTTTCAAAAACGCGCATCTTACTTTAAAAAACGCACCTAATTTTTTTCGAGACTCAGAACATACTTTAAGTAATAGTAGTAAGTTATTTATAGGCACCTTGCACTGAAACTCGGTTTATACATGAAGTATGCAATATACATAAGCGTCACCATAATGGATAATTACCGTATCTCCTACTTATCTTTCGTAGTATGCAGATGATCGGTCGGTGATAATGTTCGTAGATGATCATCTAGTAGTCGATGATGATGATCATGTTCGTAGTAACCGATCGGTTGATCCGACGAATCAACTAAAATTTCGCACGCTTTCGAGGGTTGATCTGCATACTACGAAAGATAAGTAGGAGATACGGTAATTATCCACTTTGGTGACGCTTATATTGCAAACTTCATGTATAAACCGAGTTCCAGTGCAAGGTGCCTATTGATTTTTGTATTTTTGTGGTTGGAGCTTAGTTAAGGGAGATGCGTCTATTAAAAAAACCAGAGTGAATTTATTAGTTGTTTGGTTTTTTTTATTTACTATTATTATGTTCTAATAAAATAATAATTAGACTTTACGGTAGACTTAGCAAAAATATATAATAAAGGAAACATGAGACACTTAGAACAAACTGCATGAAAAAACAGGTCTCATTTAAATGGGATCCGATTTTAATGGGACCCCATTTAAATATGTCCCATTTAAATGGGATCCCACTTAAATGGGATCCCATTTAAATAGGTCACATTTAAATGGGATCCTATTTAAATAAGTCCCATATAAATGGGATCCTATAAACCTATCGATTTTGATCCTATGGACCAAAAATCGAAAGGTCAAATGGGACCTTTGTTTTTAAGCAGTTTGTTCTAAGTTTCTCATTTTTCATTTATATATTTTTGGCCGTAGTATATACTTTCTTTAAACTGGATCATGCGGTTGTTTTTTTTTTAATTTTTGTTTCCAGGAAAAAACTGAAATTAACATTTTGATTTATTGATTTTCAAAATGGTGAGTTTCTTGCAAAAAGATCTGTCTCTTTATATAAATCAGCTGCGATGAAATTTTTCGTCTGCGATTAGCAGATTTTAGTTAATATTTAAAATTGCAATTAAATATTATTCTGAAAGGATTTTTTAAATCGAAATTGTATTATTATTATTATTATTTCTCTGTTTTCTATTTTTACCGAATATGTAAATTGTGCAAACACCTTTTAAGCTCAATAAATATTCTGCGCTGTAAGCAAACTAAAAATGCCGGCTCATATTACAAAAATGAATAAATTCCTTTATAATGAAGCTCGCGATCTGACACATTAATGATATAATATAATTTGCTCCTATTTTGATATTTTCCGTCCCAAAAATAAAAAAAATTATCAGTGCGTGGGAAAAAATTAAAAATCATTATCTTTACTTAAAAAAACAAAAATTTTTTACAAAAAAATACAAAAAAAATGAATAATTTTGTAAAACCTTTATTTCGACCATAAAGTTTTACTTTTGCTATAAGAAAATTAAAAGTAAAGCTTTATAGAATGTATTATTTGTGTGGGTAAAATAAATAGTACGTATGCGGGGCCGCCGTATAAAGGCTGGTTCATACTTATGACAAAACGTCCTTTGGACAAAGTCCAAAGGACAATTATAAAAAAGCCAAAACGTCCTTTGGACAAGCCAAAACGTCCTTTGGACTTTTTCCTTTGAACGAAGTATGAACGCTACTTAAAATTTGTCCTTTAGACAAAGTCCAAAGGACAAAATCCGAAGGGAAAAGTCCAAAGGACAAGAAAGTATGAACACGTTGTCCTTTAGAATTTGTCCTTTGGACTTTGTACTTTGGACAAAATCCAAAGGCCGTTTTTACGCTGTATTTGTCCTTTGGACAAAGTTCAAAGGACTTTTAGTCCTTTGGACTTTGTCCAAAGGACGTTTTGTCATAAGTATGAACCAGCCTTAAGAGTACTGCACGAAAAAGTACCACAAAACAGTCCCGGGTTTCGCAAAAGTGTATGCACGAAAGAGTATACGCCACAAAACAGTACTGTCAAAAAACAGTACGGCACATAAGAGTCCTATGTGTATTGCGTTTGCTACACTACCCGAGTCTGACACAAAACAGTACTGGCATAAAAAAGTAATGTATTTACGTTTTCAGAGTCTATGCGTTTGATATTTTTAGCGTTTTAACAATTTTATAAAACAGGGGTATTGCAGCTACGCCTATATTAATTTCGATTAAAAAAAATATTGTTTTCACTCTGTACAAAAAATGCGCGCTTTTACCGAAAAACATTTTAAAATGATTATTTAAGATATTCAGGTCACATATAAAATTAAAATGGTCGCGTATCAACTGATCTATTTGCGAGATATAAAACTCAAAAAAGGTCAAAAAGTAAAAACCTTCCGTTTGATGTTGTTCAGTGTTTAAAATCGGAAGTTAAATCATGACGCTATAGAATCACAGTCTAGCCAATGAGCGCTTGGGAAAAAAAAATTTTTAATGAACGTGGTGACCGACCACTTTTTAACCTCTCCCACATTTATTCCCACTGAGCAAAACATATAGCCGAAAATTCTAAATAGTACCCGCTGTTTGAGGTTCCTTAAATTTCTAACGTGATAATATTAAAATTAAATCTTAAAATATAATGTTACCCTTGTGCAAATATAGAAAATTTCCTTTTTGTATTAGCGGCTATAGTTATTGTTTGTTTGAAATGAAGTCATTTTATGAAACAAGAATTGCAAAATACCGTTTAACTTGACTCTAACAACCCAAAGTGTGAGTCACAAACATTTTTTGTTTCAAGTCAATACTCCAAGCCCTAAATTATGAATAATTAAAGCAAATTTTAAAGTTAATGCTTTAAAAGCTTTTTATTCACGTGTCATCCGTCTTTTGTAAAACTTGGTGTTAGCTCTTTGTTTAAACTTTTTTTTTGAAATGAATTGCTTAATATTTTATAAAATATTTAGCTTAAAAATTTGTTTTAGCGATATTGCCAAATCAATATTGGTTTTTACATTTATAAGATCATTTATAAATTTTCTAGTATAAAAGCGTCACTCCCTAATGACTACCTGCTCTTGTGTGTAAAATCGATTGCAATTTTTTTTCGCCATTGTGATTGTGTAAATCGCTGATTTTTCTCCCTAATGAGCGTAATAAGCAGATCTATATATTTGTTTTCGAAGCTAAAAGAGATTTCAGAATGCTAAGTAAAGGTTTTTACGCAAATATAAAATAATAAAACTAAATATTATGACTTATGTGGTCTTTTTAAACAGCTTTGAGAAAAATATTATTAAAAATAGTTTCGATAAAAGGCAAATTACATCTGTTTTTAATCTAGATAATATACTAAAACTAAAGGTAAACCCAACGTGGCTGCAACAGTGGTTTTTTGGATTAAAAAAAGCAACCCATTAGGTAACCACTCAAATCATGCGAATCTGACGTCACTTTATCAAACAAATACTCTGTATTAAATCGAATCTAATTGGCTGATAAAGTGACGTCAGATTCTCGTGATTTGAATGGTTACTTAATGGGGGGTATTTTTAAGTCCAACGAATAACTGTTGCAGCCACGTTGGGTTTACCTTTAAGCTTTATTTTTGACGGTAGAATACGATAAAAAAAACGGTATTAATTTTAAAGTTTTCATCAAAAAAGCATAAAAAAAATGTCCGACTGTGTGTTAAAAATTTGTTCTAATATTTTATGTTAAGCAATGAACAGTATAGATTTTTTATTAGGCAAAAATATTTGCTACTGCGACCTGGAAATACTCTATATAGTTGCTGAATAAACTACATGAAAAGTTTTCCAAATAATACTGCTAAATATTCCTAGCTTTTTCTTAAATTCCATTTCGTGGATTATTCTACATATGAACAGAGCAAAAAAAAATACCAAATATAAAAATGTTAGCTGCAACATGTGAAATAACTTACAGTTTGTTTTGTAACAAACAACACGTTGGATTTCAAAAAAAAAAAAAGTGGAATATTCATCAGTATTATGTGCAAAACTGAAATGTTGATTAATTAACAAACTGAGTGTAGATTACTTCACAGGTAATAATAAATATTTCAACCTGATGAAACATCTACACTGTGTATTGTTTAACTAATAGAACAAATGTTTAGCACAGAGTCAGGTCTTGTCTTACACTTATGCATTCTTGTTTTGATCAATAACATTAAAATCAAGAATAATAACTAAAATTATGCTTTATTTTAATGCTTAATTGCAGTTCATAAGGATGATTTTAATTTTAGCTAGATTTGTAGAGCATATAAACATATATATATTATGATGCCCATATATAATAGACGTAATATTATGTGAGTAAGTGTGTCTTGTGTGTTTGTGTTCCAAAGCTCATCTGTGATCCCAAACCAATTGCTAAATAAATCATATTGCAATGTTTAAATGTTGTGATGGATTATATTTTAATCAGATAAATATCTTTAAAAAATATTTTTTCACAAACGGCTGTCCCTGTATCTTTAAAACAATTTTTTTCTGCAAGGCTTAAAGTTATTATCTGAACTTAGTTATATTTTCGCCTGTCGCTTAGCGCGTATCTTCGAATTATCTATGCAAAATGGAAAAGTTCCTTTAGTTTGGAAAGATGCTCTTATTCGTTACATTTTTAAGAAAAGTTTTGTTAGTTTAAAAGAAAATCATAGAGATATTTCTTTAACATCAAATATGTTGCAAAACTAACGAAAGGATTATATTTGATACTATGCTAGATTATTTACGAAAAAATAACCTATGGTTGAATTATATCTGGCTGAAGAACAGTGTGGATTTCTTTCAGGACGATCCACAAGTTTGCAATTATTAGCCACACTTAGCTGCTTTGGAAGCTAAAAATTGGTAGACGTTATTGCATATCAATTTTTCAAAGGCCTTCGACACAGTTAGTCATCCAAAATTATTGCACAAATTAAAAGCTTACGGAATCTGCTATGAACTTTTTAATTGGCTTGAGGATTTTTATATTTAAGGCGTCAACGTGTAATTACAGATAAAGACGAATTTTGCTTCAGTAACGAGAAAAACTTTTTTATTCTGATTTTGTATACGTTAGCAGCGCCGTTCCTCGGGGAAGCGTGCTGGGAGACCACTTTTATTTATTTTGTAAATACATGATTTACCAGAATTTTTAAGGCCTGATTTTAACATTAAATTCTAGCAAAAGACGAAACAAAGTTTCGAAAAAAAGCCTTATATTAAATGGAATAGTATAAAGCTACATAAGTCTAAAAACTAAATGCCAGAAAAGACTGAAACAAGTCTCTTTAAAACCTGTAAATTAATAACAGATTTTGTGAAATTTTCAGAAAAACAAAACCGAATAAAAACAATACGTGTAAAAGCTTTAGTTTGCGTTTTTAACCATTAATAAAACTTAATTCACATAAATTTCTCTCAAAGTGGATTAACTTTTACATGAGTTAACCAGCTGTAAATACCACAGTATTAGTTAAGTCATACGTCGTCAAAACGATACAAAAAAAGTATAACGCAAGCGTCACAGTAACCATAAAAAATTTCTGTCAAAATAAGTTATCGCATTGCGCATTAAATTTTGTAATTTATCATTATTTTCGTATAAAGCAAAACATACCGCCATATTAACGGCTTTTTAAAATCAAATATCACGTTCTAAGTCCAAAAAACATTGAAAAATTCAGATTTAATATAAGGCGACTTTTAATTTATCAAATACATTGACAGCTAATTTGTTTTATGTAATAAATAGAAACATTAAAGAAAAAGTCGCCTTATATTAAATCTGAATTTTTCAATGTTTTTTGGACTTAGAACGTGATATTTGATTTTAAAAAGCCGTTAATATGGCGGTATGTTTTGCTTTATACGAAAATAATGATAAATTACAAAATTTAATGCGCAATGCGATAACTTATTTTGACAGAAATTTTTTATGGTTACTGTGACGCTTGCGTTATACTTTTTTTGTATCGTTTTGACGACGTATGACTTAACTAATACTGTGGTATTTACAGCTGGTTAACTCATGTAAAAGTTAATCCACTTTGAGAGAAATTTATGTGAATTAAGTTTTATTAATGGTTAAAAACGCAAACTAAAGCTTTTACACGTATTGTTTTTATTCGGTTTTGTTTTTCTGAAAATTTCACAAAATCTGTTATTAATTTACAGGTTTTAAAGAGACTTGTTTCAGTCTTTTCTGGCATTTAGTTTTTAGACTTATGTAGCTTTATACTATTCCATTTAATATAAGGCTTTTTTTCGAAACTTTGTTTCGTCTTTTGCTAGAATTTCCGCCTTTTAATGTATTGAATTCAATGTCATTTATTAAAGATATAAAACATTAAAAAATTTACTCCTTTTAAAAGAAACGTCATGGTCTCCTCATGATATGAATACAATTATTTTCATATCCAAAACTTCAATGTAATTTTAAGCAGTATACTATACAAAAATTAAATCTGGGTAACTCCGTAAAATTGTATGGAAACTGAAAGGACCAGATAAAATAGTGTGTTTTTCTTCTGTTTAAATTTTTTTAGTTAGACCTGATTTAACCACTTTTTTGGAAATTAGCTTTATTTGGACTTTTGTTTTGTGCTTGATTTTTCTGGATTGATGGTTTATTTTTAAACAACAAAACCACACCATTGTAAATGGTTTTTCCAGGTTCCATACAATTTTACGAGGTTACCCAGACCAGTCTTTTCTCGCATTAAATTTTTGGAGTGATTGTAGCTTCATTGTATTCCATATAAAAAAGAGTTTTTTTTGTTTCGATTTTGAAAAAAATTTCCGTCTATTGAAACATTGTATCCCGCAGCGCTCACACGTCACCCAAGATTTATTTTATTTTATTTTTTTAAATATTTTTATTGTTGCCATATGGCTGCTAATTAGTGGTAAGGATATTTTTTCGCTCTTCCCGTTGAAAATTAGTAATTTTTATAAAAAGGTAAGGAATTATAATTTAAACCAAAAAAATAACCACAAGAGAATGTGTATTACTGAATGAACTTACTTTATATGTAATTCAGTAAGGAGAAAAAGTGTCACACAACTACACCAGTACCTAATGCATAACTTAGAAAAAAACTGGTCGTTTTTCACATGAACAGAGGTTTAACTACGGGCAATAGAGCATATACGAGAATAAAATTCAGGTGAGGGGGCAATTTAGCATCTACGTGCAAAAAATCAGCTCCAAATATTTACCACAGGAAAAAATTTTTGGGGGACCCCAAAAAAAAAAAAAAACAAAAAAAAGTTAAGCAAATTAAGCTTATTAGTATGAAATTCAGGTATGTTTAGCAAAAGTTTTTAGGTTTTTAATATCAGAAAAATATGGGTAATATTTTAGTTATGTAAAATGTTTAGATTTTTAATTGGCTAAAAAACTATTTAAGGTTTTGTGATTTTCGATGACGCCATCAACAACGGTTAACCGCGCAGTGACTTAACCCATTTAATATAAGGGAAAGAGCGCTCCGCGCTCTTCCCTGATTATTCGCTGACAATGCCAAAATGTATACAGCTTATGAAAATTTTTCAAAAAAAAGAATTGGCAACTTCGGTAAAAAAAATTTGCAAAAGCTGTGCTGAAAAGCGAAACAAAGCTTCCCCTTAGAAAAACGGGGTGTCAGAGGGGGGAAAAAAACTCGAGCTAAAAAAACTGTACAAAAAACAGCAAAAACAAAAAAAACAACAAAAAACAACCAACCAACAACACAAAAAACGAGAACAGAGCAAAAACAATACTTTCAGCCTCTGTCGCAAAGGATTTAGGAATTACAATATTAAAAGGTCTTAAATTTTCTATATACCGTTCAGAAATTTCGGCAAAAGTTTTAAACAGAATAGGTTTTTAAAAAAATATGGCATTTCTGCTAAAAGCCTTCAAAATTTACATTCGCCCACTTTTCGAATTTAAATCTTTTGTTTGGTTTCCGTTTTATTAAAAAGACATCAACTGCATTAAAAAATGTACCAAAAATTTATGAAAAGAAAAGGTTGTACTTACGCAAAGGTTGTACATTTACAAAAAAGTTGTACTTAAGATGCTCTTTAAGCCTTGAAAAACTTAAAACTCGCCGATTAAAAACAGACTTAAAGATGTGTTTCAAAATAATAAATGAATTAGTAAATATTGCACCAAATATGTTTTTTATTGTAAATAAAGACACTCGCACATGCAAAAGAGGTAACAGGGTTAAAATTCTTGGTTCAAAATATAAACTTGACGTAGTAAAATATTTTTATATCGTGTATTCAATGCCTGGAATTCTTTTCCTGCCAGTATAGTTTTATCAAAATCAATTGCTATATTTTATTTACTAAACGTTTAAATAGCCATCTAATATAAATTTTATAATATCTGCTTTATGATTTTGATTCAAATTTTTTCACCTTCGTAAATCTTAAAATTTGTAGAAACCTTTGCTCTGCAACCGTTACTTTGACAATTTAGGGTAGCTCATATATTTTTTTTCTTTTGATTCCTGTTAATATTTAATAATATTCATTTTTGACATTGTGATTAACTTTTTTAGATTCATATATTTTTTTAACATTTTACTTATTTGTTACTAATGTAACGTGTACAATAAACCATTTTCATTTATAAAAAACTATAATTATGCAATGGAAAATCATAATATTAACATTCAAACGGATTTATTGGTTATCTTCGCGTGCATAAGCTAAATATTTTTAGAGTTTAACAAATAATTGCTTCTGTGTGGGACCGAAAACTTGTATATTAAAAAAACAGCTTCCAATTGACCAATTTGGCTTTGTTTTGTCTTTGGACAATCATGATAGGACTTTCCCTTTTAAAAATTTTGTTCTTTCCGTTAATTAAAACGGTTTTAGACAATCTCGGACGGTTCTTTGAGTAGAAATTAAGAAGCATTCGTACTTTTTCCCCAAACTTTGGACAAAGTTACGAACGATGCTTTGTTTTCAAGTATAGTTGTTTATACTAGACTAAAAATTGAAGTTGTCGGAAAAGTTTGAGAACTCAAAGCCGCAAAAGTCGGAACTTAAGGTCTCTCCGGACAGTTTTCTTAACTATGGAAAATCGCCATTTTTGGCATACGAGATCTCGTGAAATACAGTAATATTTCCCTAAAAAATTTATATGAGTGTTAAAAAGGCAGAAATATTACGATTATAAAGTGAACATTCATTATATTATTGGAAGTAATTGAAATAATTGATATTAAAAATCAAATTGCAATGAATTTTTTTAAAACCCTTAAAAATATTTACTGCTCACTATTTATTAAAAAAATACTTCCAATAGAGAGACACCGTTACCCTTTTTCACGTACGTAAAAATTAAATTGAATATTGTTGTATTTATGGTTTAATATACAATTTTCCGTGAAAAATGAGGGTTAATTTTTTCAAAATTTCGGTGAAACTTCGATTTAGTATTATTATATTTGGTAAAATTTAAAGCTCCAGATAGTATATTTCTATTGAAATTTATAATTTTTGGAAGGCCATAATATCTTTTGTATTTTTTAACGCATAAATAGTTTTGTCGTGCGTTTGATTTATTTTAGAGGGTTTGTGTATAAATCGCTTTTAGTGCTCATCATCCCATGGTTGCAGTGGCATAGTCGGTTAGCGCGTCGTCAAATATTTATAAGGTCCCAATATCGATTCCCACATAAAGCATGTTTGGCCACAATTGTTTTTATTTTAATAATGTTTTTCTTTATTTTTTATAATTTTAAAAATTTATTTCACATAAATTCAAAAAATATCATTATTGTAAACAGGATTTGTTGCCTGCTTTTCGCCAATTAGTCAAATTTTTGCGTCATTTGAATATCTTAAAATATTATAATACTCTGTAAGTATAATAATTCAAAAATAAATTGTGTGTAAATAAAAATTGGTAATTTTTGTTCTTTATTGCAATTGGTTTACTACTGAACGCTCTGCAATAAAAACTGTCCAGGGAGACCTTAAAGCCCAAAATAAAAAAAAATGGTTTGCGCTTCAAAGTAGGTTTAGTGACTTCAAATTTTTGGGTCCAAGCTTCTTCCGCTTTGAGTTTTCCAAATTTTTACGTTGGAATTTTTAAGACTTGAAAATGCCATAATATAGTACTTTTGATCACATCATATATTTTTTGCTCTATGGGAACGGTTGTGGGAGGAGCTAAAAATTGGAGATCTCTACGTTTATTGAAGATAAATTTTTTCCCATTTTTTTTGGTTGAAAGTGATTGTATAACGTCTTAACACTGTGACAGTCTTTAACACCGAACAGTTTCTGTTTAAATGGAGAGTTTTGACCATCTTGGTACTGATTTGGGAAAAATTTGGCAGTGGCAGTTTAGAAAAGAATTTAAAGCAACTTTAAATACTTTGTTCATATGAGAAAGGTTTTTAAGATGTGTAAAAACACTTTGTTTTATATGATGCCTCCGTATTGTCGCAAACCTGCTGTTTGAATTTTCTCTTTTGCTCTTATTAGCACGAAGCTTGAGCCTGAAATTAAAAAGGTATAGATAGTTTAGCCGCGTAGCCGTAGTTTATTTGCATAAACATTTCTATGCGTCAGTTAGCATTTATTAATCAATTGAAGCGCACCTCACTTTGTCACGTGACGTGAAGCTTTTGATAACTGGTATTTTTTTTCAGACACACTCGCTGGATATGTGATAAAGATGGTAGTATATTATTAACGACACCAGATGTCGGTCCACTAACAGCATGTTAACCCTTTGAAATACTTTTTGCTGCAAAAGGTATTCCGCGTCATCGCTGCTCAGTGTTAAAGTCCGCCTGGATCGCCGTCGAGACGCGGAATTTAACACTAAGCAGCACTGACGCGGAACTTTTTGCGGATTTGCAGCAGTTTTTGGACGAAAAAAATCCCAAGGGGTTAACTACCGGCTTAGTTAGTCGATTATTGAAAACATGTTGTTATTGTTTAAATTTTCTTTTTTCCCCAAAAAAATTTCGTAGATTTTTTGGTTTGCATGAAAAAATTGATATTTTAATAATATAATGGATATTTGTTTTAAATAGAAACTTTAATAAATGATTATCTGTAGCCGCACTCATAAAAGGCGATTAACCAAGGATTAACCAAAGATTAAACATGGACGTCTTTTTGTCCTGGACAAAGAGAGAATCGGATTAAAATACTGATAAAAACTGACTTTAAACGCGGTTTTTGGGCTTTTTCTCATGTTTTATTACTTGAAAAGTATACATACTGTTTTAACAAAAGTATTTTTATATAAATAATTGTCAAATTTTAAGATATATTTGAAAAAAGTTAAATACAGTGATATTGTTAATTTTTGATTTCGAAATAAAAAATAATAAAAGTGAAAAAGACGAATTTTATTTTGATTTTGCATTGGTTCACATTATTTAGATTTAAATTGATAAAAATTTAATTCCTCTGTATGTTTGATTATGTTATAAGTTTATTGTACATTATTAATCATTATTTAAAGGAATTCAGTCTTTTATCAATTTATATTATATTATGTAAGCCAATGCAAAAGCTAATCAACAATCGTTGGTTAATCCTTGGTTAATCACGCTTTATGAGTGCGGCTACTGGATATTAAAGTCGTTTCATTTATATTAAATCATTTTTTTTAATTTTTTTTCTAATGCGTTTAAAATGGTAACGTTAATTGCGTTACCATTTTAAACACGACTAATTTAGCCGACAGTTAACATGCCTGGACTTGCCTCAAGATAAGGGGTCGAGAAAACTTTATGGCGCTAAAATGAAAAAATGTGACGTGAATAGACACCATACTTGTTCTTGAATATGAGGATATGTTTTGATTTCCTTCAATAATATATATTTTATCATAAACTCGCAGTATAAAAAGTTTTGCCCACGTCATTATAATGAGATACCTTCAAAATAATTCATTTTAAATGACCCTTTTATTGCAATGGGACTCTTTATTTTAATTCGTGCTAATTAAAGTACAATGGAAAATAGTTAATTATATAATATATCATTATATTCACGTAATCATATATTTGAATTCTTGGAAATAAATTAATCCATTTCAATTCACCCAAATTAATAGAAAGACTCGAAATATCCTGAGCGTTTTTCGCGTCATTTTTTGACTTTTGAGCAAATTTTTGAGGGCCATTTTGAGCAAATATAGAAAATATGGGAACATAATTTTCCCGAAAGCCAATCAGGGCGCTAATTAGTGGAGTTAACATAGCAGCGCCTCATCACTCGTTTCTATTGATATGCGAAACGGTAAGGATTTTCGTGGCAAAAAGTAACATTTTCATGTACCGTTTAAAAAAAAAATGTTATAATAATAGCGTAAACCATTATAATTCTTTCTACAGCAATAGTACATTTTTGAATATATACAGTTTTGATAACAGTACAATATAAATATAATTATTATATTTTCAGACCCCGTGTTAAAGACACAAGCTTAGTGTAGATTTAATTTTTTATGCCGAAAATCCCAAAATTTGCACCAATTATATTTTTGTAAATATGATATTATGTAAATTTGTAATTTTTCTATTTTGTAGATATGGGTGGCGGTCTTTCGCGAGAGGAAGTAGAACAGTTGGCGAGAAGCACGAAATTTTCCGAAGCTCAAATCGAGGTGAAAGTGAAAACAGTCAACAACCTCCCGTTTCAAAAATGCCTGTCAAAATTTTTTGTTCAAATTTTGGATTTTACAGGTTTTTGCCCATGAAATGTTATCTTTCAATTCTATTAAGTGTGCTAATTATGTGCAGCTTGTTTTGTTTCTGTATAGCAGACAGACAGAAAATAGACAGCTTGATTATAACAGGCGTGAAAGTTTTTGAATGCGAGCAGCTAAAAAACCAAATAAGTTCTACTATTTAAATAGCTTCACCACAAAACGGAAAAAAGCCTGCTGTCCTCCTGTTATTTTGTTTAACGACTTTTTGGACCATTTAAAATACAATTTTCTTTAAAAACGTATTTTCTCGGTATTGAAAATAAAAGCTACCCAAAAGTAACAATTTTTAAATCTCGCTTAAGTAAGATTAAATTCTGGAAAATGCGTTACAAAAATCCACTCTTGTTTTTTGTTTTTGTGAAATCTCATACAAACCACTGTGAATGCAATCGACGGAGCTTCACCCATCTCGCGTTCTCTGCCGTTTCAAAGTGAGCGTTAGATTTTAGAAGTCCGGAAATATTATTCCAGCTGATGATCCTCGAACAATTGATTCGCCACGCAATTGAACCCCGGGATTCGAATCGCCGAGCAGTTGATTGCCGCAGGGCTGCATATAAACTCCTCTAAGGGCTGGTTCATACTTATGACAAAACGTCCTTTGGACAAAGTCCAAAGGACAATTTTATAAAAGCCAAAACGTCCTTTGGACAAGCCAAAACGTCCTTTGGACTTTTTCCTTTGGACGAAGTATGAACGCTATTTAGAATTTGTCCTTTGGACTTTGTCCAAAGGACAAAACTATGAATACGGAATATGAATATGAATATAATATTTGTCCTTTGGACTTTTCCCTTTGGACTTTTCCTTTTGGACTTTTCCCTTTGGATTTTGTCCTTTGGACAAAGTCCAAAGGACAAAAGTCCTTTGGACGTTGTCCAAAGGACGTTTTGTCATAAGTATGAACCAGCCCTTAGAGATTAAATCCAACTCGGCACCAAAAAGTATAAACTCCCCAAAACGTACTTGTGTAAACTCTTTGTAACCAAGATGCGTGTGCATGATTTTTAGCGCGCAATCTTTTTCAAAACAAAACAATAAGCAGTCTTTCAAGCACACACAGTTAAATAGAAATTTATCATGTTAAAATTTCGCTTGAATTAAGCTTTCAGTCTTAAAAAATACACCACTAAATAAAAATTTATCATAAATAAACTTTAGGTTTTTAGTTTTTCGATTTCTAGTTTTTAGGTTTCAATTTTGCTAGGAAAAATTAGGATTTGTGATTCATGGCTTATTGCCAAAACACTACAGATAAAAAATTTTTACGCAAAAATTTTTACGCATAAAGCGCATTTTATATACTTTGGAGAATTATTCTGAAAAGCTAATTTCACTTATTGTCGTTTACAATTTTACTGGGAAGTTTTAAAGTCTTTTCTAATGTAAGAAACAAGTACCATGGCGATTAACTGCTCGGCGATCTTGATTCCGAGGATCAAATGCTAGCAATCAAATGCTCAGAGACCAAATGCTTGGGTCAAATTTTGTAAAATAGGTTTTTATACGAAATTAAGTCTCTTTCCATCGGTAAAAATGGTGCTTTTTCACCGGCGGGCGGTTGGTTGACCGGGTGTACAAAGGAGCGCTACGAAACGTTCATTCACGCCTTCCCCAGTGGGAAGATTAGCAAGGTGGAATTTCAGAAGGTGTACGGGGAGATATTCGCCGACACTTGGGGGCGGGACGGTTTGGAGAAAGGCGATACTCTCTGGCGCCACGTGTTCAGAGCCTGCGACCAAGACAGCAGTGGATTTGTGGACTTTAAGGTATGGTGAGACAACTCCCGCTGCATTGATTGTTTAGAAGTGCGTCGCCTCATAATTATCTTGCTGCAACTAGCGAGATACACAAAACAATTAAATAAAACAAAAAATAAAAACTCCCTTTGTACGCTTGACGTTGACAAACATGCTTTTAAAAACTTTTAGAAATATACTGGACGGTTACATACATTGATAACAAAAAAATATGATTTCATTATAAATTACCAAAATAGTGAGTAGTTTCATAAATTTTTAAACCAACTGTTTCGCTGGAATTTATATCACGGTTTTATAATAAGTACAATAAAAAAATGTGAGAAACTATTAATAAAATTTTTTTTGAGAATGACCAAAAATTTTTGCATAAATAATTTTTGGCTTCCCTTCGCTGCCGAGATGATTTAATTTATCTATTATTAGAGATTTCTATTGACGCATCGTTGTAAACCTATTTAGTTTTTATATATAACTTGTGTATCCGGCAGAATATTTACTACAACTATAGGCACCTTGCACTGGAACTCGGTTTATACATGAAGTATGCAATAAACATAGGGAGTCATCATAATGAATAATTACCGTATCTCCCTACTTTATCCTTTCGTAGGAGGAAAGAAAAACAAAAGAAAAAACTAAAGAAATTACATACCAAAAAAAACCAAAATACAATAAATCATAAAAAAGAAAAAAGTAGATTATTCATCGCACTACAAACAATCGATCTCAGCAAAAAACACACAAAAATAAACCTATCCTATCTACAAACCCATCTTAATAATATTACCAACCAACTCAAAAAAACAGCTAAGATTCAACGTATAAAATAGCGAAATTGAAAAAATCATTAATTCGCACTTTAAAAAACCCCAATCGAGTAAAGGCAGGTATACTCCTACACATCAAATTCTTTAACTAATTCCAACTACAATTAACACCCGACCACTAAAAACCCTTTACCTACAGCAATAGTCCCAAAAACCTATTATTATAACATTCTCACCACAGACGCAACGTAGAACCACGACTAAAAATCGAAAATAGACTAAATTTACCAGACAGCTAATTTTAAACCAATTATCTAATCATAAATCCCATTCTAAAAACAATAACATTTTTCAAAATTATAAATCACACAATCACATAAAATATCATAACATAACAAATAAAAACTCACGACACATCTAACATATAATACTCTCATTACTAAAACCAATACAAACCAAAAAATACACCAAATCAAAACCAATATAAAAACCAAATATGCAGATCATCCGATCGAAATTTCGCGCGCTTTCGAGGGTTGATCTGCATACTACGAAAGATAAATAGGAGATACGGTAATTATCCATTATGGTGACTCCGTATGTTTATAGCATAGGCCTACTTCATGTATAAACTGAGTTCCAGTGCAAGGTGCCTATAATGATGTATACGGTTTTGGTAATTGTCGTGCTAAAATGTCAGATACTTACATGTTAAAATATAAAATGAGGAGTTTAGTTACGATGCATTTATATACACTTATTTTTTATTGCATTAGGAATTAATATTCGCAATAGACGGGCTTATATACGGAAACCCAACGCAGAAATTGGAATGGATGTTTAAACTGTATGATATTAACAATAGTGGATCGGTGAACGAAAGGGAACTTACAACAGTAGTAAAAGTAAGCTTTTTTTATCTTATTGTGATAACTCTTGCAGTTTTGATGTTCCAAAAATACAAAGCCCTAAATGCCAGTCACAAAATAAGGCCAACGGATCATATTGCAATGTAGCACGTCAGCCTTTAAAATAGCAGACCTGTGCACTGCCCCCGGGGTTTTATTGGGGGAGGGCACGGGGACAACTTTTTTTAAACGGGGTGAGGCAATAAAACAGGGGGCAAGCAGGGGAGAAAAAAAATGAGAAAAAAAGAGAAAAAAAGAGGAAAAAGGGAAACAAGGGAATAAAGGCGAAATTAAGGATAAAAAGATCTAAAATGGCTCACAATGCATTGAAATAGGCTAAAAACTGCAAAAATTTCGCGATGATGGCGTCATTATAGGTCAAAAATGGTGCCATAATTTTTGAGTACTTTTTCATTTTTGGGCGGAGGGGGGGGGGCAATAAAACGGGAGGGGTGGCAAATCCTCGAATAAAGCGGGGGGGGAGGCATTTCCAGACCGTGCACAGGTCTGAAATAGCAAAGCTGATATTCAGATTTAAGTTCTATATCACCCATAATTCATGAAAAGCTTACAATAACCAATTGTTTTTGTAAAAAACCCTAGTTGAAATAATTATTTTCCTTTCAAGCGTGATAGAATTGCGGGTCCGGTGTGCCGCCACGAAATTAAAATTTCTTGCAAATTAAATTCGTTTTTTTTTTATAATTTTAGGAATAAATAAAAATAATAATACATTTATTTTAATAATTTCACGGCTTTTTGTATTAACTTTAAATGCTACAATCATAGATGAACACGGTCAAAAAGCTAGAGGATGTTTACCCCGGTAAATGACATTTCAAAATCTGGGGGGGGTCCTAGCATAGATGTTTTTGGGGGGACAGAGGGGTCCACCCCCCTTAGAACCAAAATTTTGGACCCCCTTAGAAAAAATCCAGGGCCCCTCACCCTCCCTCCCAAAGCTCGAGAGTGTTCCGGCCTGACCCCCCCCTAGCGAGGCTGTCCCTCCCTCCTCCCCTGCCCCTCCCGACCAATTTGGAAGTATATTTTTTTAATTACTGTCAAAAACACGGTTTTTTTTAGTAATTAAAAACAGTGTTAATAATACACTTTTTAGGCCTAAATAGGCGGTTTTAGTACATAAAATTCAATATTAGACCTAAAAACACTTAGATTATTGAGTAAAAAAAATTTGTTAAAAAATTAGAACCCCCTGACCCCCTTAAATTTGAAATCTCACACCCGGGGTCGACCCCCCCTAAAAAGCCAGGGGGGTCCAGACGCTCCTGGACCCCCCCTAAAAAATTTTGGCCTTCCACCCGGGAGTGGACCCCCCTAGCGGACCCGACCAAAAACATCTATGGGTACTAGGGAGGGGAGTCGAACCCTCCCCCTAGCTTTCTTGGGGGGGGGTCGACCCGGGGTGGAAGATTTTGAAACCTAGAGGGGAATCAGGTGGGGTCCAATGTCCGAAGCAACATAGTTTTAAACCACGAAAGATTTAATAATAGTTTTTTTATAAGATAATAATACATTTTATTGGATAAAAGGCGATATTCTGATATAAAAAGAGTGTAAAACATAAATTTGTGTTAAAAATTAACGTTTTTGGAAGAAAATTTAGTATAAAAAAAGTACTTTAAAATTTTCCCGAGAGGGGAGGGAGGGGGGTCAGATTTTAAACCTTAGAGAAGGGTCAGGAGTAAAAAATTCGAAAATTTTGGGGGAGGGGAGCCCTGGATTTTTTTCTAGGGGGGGCCAAAATTTCGAGGCTAGGGGGGTGGAGCCCACCCTACTCCCCTCTTGTTCATCTATGGCTACAATACGTTTTAAATTTTCGGATTATTCCAACAAACTTATATAGAAAAAAAGGTGTCCCGTCAACTGGCCCCCAACAAATTCGCCCCGGTAAAACTGGCCCCCAGTCAACTGGCACCCTGAAAAATTAGTCCCCTGACAAAAAGGCGTCAATTGGCCCCCGTCAATTGGCCCCCGACAAATTGGCCCCCGTCAATTGGCCCCCGTCAATTGGCCCCCAACAAATTGGCCCCCGTCAATTGGCCCCCGACAAATTGGCCCCCGTCAATTGGCCCCCGACAAATTGGCCCCCGTCAATTGGCCCCCGACAAATTGGCCCCCGACAAATTGGCCCCCGTCAATTGGCCCCCGTCAATATTGGCCCCTGACAAATAAATAAAACAAAACAATTGTCAATTGGTTTAAGTGAATTATTTTGTGGGTTTCAGTGCTATTATTATTTTAACTTTAAACTCACCGGGGAATGAAACATTTACTATAAGGTTATCTAAAATAAGTTTTTTATTATTTTATATCTTTTTAACTGTGTATTATTGATTATTATTAAAAATATTAAAGCAGAGTAAATAATATGAAGATCAGTGTTTAGTGTTGTATTTATAAAGCCACAAAAAACACAACTAAAGTCTTTGGCGTGTCGTTAATTTCAATGCAAAAATTTTACTTTCCTTTTTTTGTGGCCTACGCCGTTTTCGCTTTTAAATAAATGTATTTTGCGTTGTTCTATCGTTGATTTTGCGTTGATTTTTACTTTCCCTTTTTTGGCTTTAAGCCTTTAAACTTCCCCCGCGGCTTTTATTTCTAAATAAATGTATTTTGCGTTGTATGTTGTTTTCGTGTTGCTTCCTTTCTTGTACAAAAATTTAAATAAAACGTGTGCGCCCGGATCAACAATAAAAAAGATCCCCCAATATAATGGCAATGGGTATCAGGCAATCTCCCAACAGTGGAAAGTCCCACCACTTTTGAAATCACTCAACATACAGCTTTAAATTTAATTTTCTATCTGGATTTAGAGCTTATGCTTAGGCTTTTGGGTAGGCTCGGTTTTACTTCGGCTTAAGGTAGAACACCACAGTTTGATTTTAACGGCAGATCTTTTCTAATTAACTTTTACTAACGTAATTTGACCTGCTGATTTAATTTTTGACATTCATTTTTCTTTAAAAAATCGTTATCGTCCACAATCATAAAAAATGACACCAATAAAATACATGTCAAAAATACAATACATTAATAAAATTCATTCCCAAAAATATTCTTTTTTTTTCATTTTTCCTTTGGCATATCTTAAATAATGAACAATTTTTTTAATTAAAAAGTTAAAAATAAAAAAAAAATTTTCGACGTTAAAAACATTCCCTGCGGGAGACTGGAACCTTCGGGTCCGAGAATTTGAGTCCGACGCTCTAACAGCTATTGGCCCATCTGAGGGTTCTTCTTTAAAAGCTTGTTTTACACAAACGTTCAGAAACAAAGTTTCTCGGCGCAAAATCAAAAAACTTTAAATGGAAATTGAAAAATTTGCTTTTCTTAGATTTTAGTGAAAGTTTCGAAATAGTTAGACACAAGTCTAATCAATGCTTTAAATTGTATTTGATTATAAAACTAATTCGGATTTTTTTTATTTGATTTTTCTTTTAAAAACATCGATTTTTTTAATTTTTTTTAAATTTTGAATTACGTTTAACTCCAAACCACATCTAAAAGATGCCCTTCTATTTTTTGTTAACTTTCTATAAATTTGCAGCAAAATCTGAGTTAATTAATTTTTTTTTAAATGGCTAAAAATTATTTTTGAGCTTTTAACTCATCGAAGTATATCTCGAAATAAAACAACCGGTAAATGATGAAATTATTACGGTTGAATACCTCATATTTTTTTTTTTTTTTTTTTTTATTTTTTTTTTTTTTTTTTTTTTTTTTTTTTTTTTTTTTTATAATATTTATTTAAAATATATATTTTTTTTTTATATATATAAAAAAAAAAAAAAAAAAAAAAAAAAAAAAAAAAAAAAAAAAAAAAAAAAAAAAAAAAAAAAAAAAAAATATATTATTTAAAGATCCCAGACTTCCAGACAACCGGCGCCAACATCCAGTTGGCTGGAGGCGTGGTTTCATTTAAGGGGGCCAATTGACGGGGGCCAATTTATTAAGGGACCAATTTGTCGGGGGCCAATTGACGGGGGCAAATTTTTTGGGGACCAATTTGTCGGGGGCCAATTGACGGGACCCATTTGTCGGGGACCAATTTGTTGGGGGCCAATTGACAGAGGCCAATTTGTCGGGGGCCAATTGACGGGGGCCAATTTGTTGGGGACCAATTTGTCGGGGGCCAATTGACGGGGGCCAATTCGTCGGGGACCAATTTGTCGGGGGCCAATTGACGGGGACCAATTTGATGGGGGCCAATTTGTTGGGGGCCAATTGACGGGGGCCAATTTGTCAGGGGGCCAATTTGTCTGGGTGCCAGTTGACTGGGGACGAATTGACTGGGGGCCAGTTTTACCGGGGCGAATTTGTTGGGGGCCAGTTGACGTGGAACCAAAAAAAGGCTAAACAAAAAAAAATGGCTTAAAAGAATATAAAAACAGTGACATCCAACCACAGAAATACCTCATATTGTTTCATTATTGTTGGTAATTCATTTTTGGAGAAAAAAAAAGAGTAAAAGACAATTTAATAAATAAACCATACTCTAATTGATTTTCCCAGTAGTATAGTCTAACCAAAAAATATATTTTTGCTCTAACAATCAAAACTTTTATAACAATATTATTTTTATTTAGTTTTATAATGAATTGGTTCATACATTTGTGTGTGCACATACACATGCGTTTATACAAACTAAAAAAATTTCTTTGGGTTCTTTGAAAACTTTTTTAGGCGTTTTCTTTAGACGGGATAGGTGGGCGAGGGGGAATTATACCCTCCAAAAAATCTGGACTACTGCAGATACCTATCCCTCTAAACTTTGGGGTTAGCCAGAATACCCCCCCAAAATTTTTTTGAGAGCCCCACCATACTTCGGAGGTCAGGTATACTCCCCTCAAATCAGGGTGGCTGCCTATGTTAGAGAGATATTATTAATTTCAATTTCGTTTTATACTAAAGCGTGGTTCAGACATTGTCTAAAGTTTACAAATGAGAATGTATAATCCAGACAAAAAGATGACCTAAGGGCTTTGACTTTGTTTGTAGTTTTTTGGATGAAAAGTATGATCGCTTCTTAAAACCCTGTCCAAAGGCTTAGGCAAAAATGATTCCATCTTGGTAGTGTTGTAAAAAGTAAATTGATTTTGGATTATTTTAAGTAAAAGTAAAAGTAATTTGAAAAATTTTAATTTAAGTAAAGTAAGAGTAAAAGTAATTTGTAATTTTTTAATTTAAGTAAAGTAAAAGTAAAAGTAATGGTCAAAATTTTATTTAAGTAAAGTAAAAGTAAGACCTATTTTTTAAAGTAAAAGTAAGAGTAAAAGTATAATAAAAGTAATTTTGAACGGAGCAAAACACCGGTTTTTGGAGCTCCAAAGCTCTGTTCCAAAGTTTTTTTGCTAATTTTATGTATAAATTATTATTTTAATAAGTTTTTAGTCAAAATAAAGGGTTTTAGCGTGTTAGAGGCTTAAAAAATGTTCTCTTGCCATTTACTTTACAAAAAGCCCATGGGGAAATTACCCTTTCAAATTGCTTAAATTTTACTTAAATTAATTTAAGTATTTGCAGAGGAAAAACAGACTAAAAATAAAAATATTTAAAAATTCAAAAGTCGAGTAATAATAAAAGTAAAAGTAATTGAAATTTCAAAAGTCGAGTAAAAGTAAAATTAATCGAAAATCTGTTATTTTTATTACTTTAAGTAAAAGTAACTTTTTACAACACTAAATCTTGGCTTAGTTTAAAATTTATAAAAATATATGTTGTGCATAATTCAAAACCAAAATACTGTTGCAGTGACTTTTTTATACATAAATTAGTTTTTTTTATGGTTTTTTCCAGTTGTTTAATTAAAAAAATTATTAAAAAAATTTGCATATAGGAAATGTTACTATAGGCACCTTGCACTGGAACTCGGTTTATACATGAAGTATGCAACATACTTAAGTGTCACCATAATGGATAATTACCGTATCTCCTACTTATCTTTCGTAGTATGCAGATCAATGGACCGAAATTTCGCGCCTTTTCGGTCCATTGATCTGCATACTACGAAAGATGAGTAGGAGGGACGGTAATTATCCATTATGGTGACACTTATGTATATTGCATACTTCATGTATAAACCGAGTTCCAGTGCAAGGTGCCTATATGCATGCTAAAATGTATATTCTATGTTTGTAATACGTTTCAGTGCAGATTGTTGCATTTTTCCTTATTTTAAATAGTTTACATATGCAAAATGAGTCACAGTCATTATAAAATACATTTTCTTGTGACTCATTCTGTAGTTATAGGATCATCTTTAAAATGAGTCACAGTCGCATATTTTATACGAATTGTGGTTTATTTTGCCGTACTAACGAGGATTTTCGCAAATTCCAGGCGCTTCACGAGTTCGAACTGAAGCGAAACCCGAGCAACAAACAGAAGCAGGAGTCCCAATTCATGAAGAGGTCCAAGAAGATCTTCGACAGGATGGACAAAGACGGGGATCAGCAGGTGGACATACAAGAATTCCTAAGACTCTGTCAGAAAGACGAAGACATTTTTCAATTTCTTGTCAATGAAAGATAATTCACAATCCCCTGATAAACAAATAATGATCCGATCAGTTTAATTTTTATAGCCGTTCGCATACCTTCCAGCATTTTTGATACAGAAAATCTATACTGATCACAATTTTGCTTTCTGAGAGTTTGCAGTAAGGTTTCATCAGTAGTCAAAATACGCTTGTATGTTGGAGCATTATTGGTAATGGCATGAAGTCATGGTAATAACAGTTTTATTAGAGAACACCATGGTAATTCAATATGGTACCCCAACGTTTTGAAAATTGTATTAAATATGACGTTTTTTGATGACGTTTTATCATATGCAAATCCTTCCAAAATCATATAATGCATTTACCGTTGTGTTTCTTAATATTTATAGATATCTTGCTCTTGCACCGAATGAAGCTAAGATAATAATAAACCTAAGATACAGCACATACAAACATAAGGAATAGCAAAAATATTAATTATAATATACCGAAAAAGTAGCTAATTAATAAATCATTAAATTCACCTAATTGGACTTCTGCCTTTTTAAAATCGATATGCGCAGCTTTTTTTTGGTGCAAGTTTTTTTTGTTTTAATGCCAGAACGAAACTAATAAAACAGAAACAACCTACTTATATCAAGTTTTGTAGAAATAGTTTTTGGGTTTACACTTTCCAGCTATAATAAAATTTTGTTGGTATGTGCTTTGTTCAAAATAAATTTTATTAAAAGGTGCCTGCACATAATTTCATACAAATTACGATTCTTTCCATGGCTACCGATTATTGCTTAATTTATTTTTTCATTACATTTTTTGCTCAGCAGATTTAAGCTTCTTTTAAACAATACTTTATTAAACTTTGAATACATATCAAAAAATGCATCGCTAAACATATATATATATATATATATATATATATATATATATATATATATATATATATATATATATATAATTATTTATTTACAATTCGTGCATCACTTTAACCTCCTCCTATGGCGGGTGGTAAAATTTTATTTCTGGGAATCTTGGCCAGTTGAATATTGTGGTATAATATAATCATGTTAACAAACTTGACTTCTGATTTTGATTAGTGTAGCCGCACTAAATTTTGTAAGAAAGTTTCGTGCACTGGCAACAAAACTGAAACTTGAACTGTTATATATTTTACTAATGGAAAGGAGAATTTATACACGAGATATATCCAAGCACAGCTTAGACTTTCTAGGCTCAGCTCAGCTAGGCTATTCATTGAATAATGGTCACAAAATTGTTCAGCAATAACATCTTCACTAAATCGTTAAGTTAAAAAAACTTGGTCTAGGAAAAACAAAAAAAATATCTTTTATAAATAAAAAATAAGAAAAACCGACGACTACATCTGTTGTTTACAAGTTACGATTCGCTTAAAACGATTTAGTAAAATTACATCCGCGAGGTCTAAGCGCTGAAAGTTTTGTCACCAGGGCGCTGTTTGATGAAAGTTACGAACATTCAATTTCTTTGTGAAAGTCCATTCTTTCTTTGTGTATGTCGATTTTTTCTTTGTAACTTTAAAATTCCTTGTGTTAACATACACTGGGCTGATTCAACAAAAACAACCGCACTTTGTGTTTGATATTGAACGTAATTAAACCTGAACATCTTTTTAACCACCATCTTTTAATAATTTCTTGCCTTAACCTATTAAATGTGAGAACGGCAAATTTCTGCTGGCAAAAGAACGAAATTTCTTGAATTTTAAAAATTACGAAAATAGTGAAATTTACAAAGAAAGAATGGACTTCTACAAAGAAATCGAATGTTTGTAACTTTTATGAAGCAGCGCCCTTTACACATCATAATACATATTAATAAGAGCCAGTCTAGTTAAGTCAAGGTTTGGACGGCCCAGCTTGGGCCAACTTAAACAGAGAATATTTGTCATAAAAAACAAGTAAGATATTCGAGGACAAAAAGTGTAACTTTGTACTGCACCTTTAACTTTAACAGAGATCAAAAATTGGCTTTTTGGGATCGCAATTTAAAGAAAATAGGTTTTAATTTAGCATTTTACTGTAAATATGAAAATAACATGTAAACATCGTTATTTATGTATCATAAGAGTTAACAATATAGCACAAAAGTACCAATAACAATCTATCAATTTTCAATTATGAAAACAATTTGCAAATAATTATATTTAAAATCTGTGACATAAACATGGTGGTATCAAAATTTTATAACAAAAATAAAGGAAAACTATGAAAATTAGTTTTGCTTGGACACAATTATATGACTTAATTAGGGCGCGCTTTACTTAGGGAGTATACTAGATTCTATTAAGGCGCACCCTAATAAAACCACTCCCGCATCAATCATGTTCATATGGCCCTAACTAGGGCTTGCGCTAGTTGGGGCCCACAGAAAAAATATTACCCAATATATCACGTTACTTAAATTCTTCCCTGCTTGTAGGTTTATTATTATTCACAAGGTTTATAATTTCTTCACTACTAAAATTCAAATAGTCACGTTTTTTAAAAGAACAGTTTTTTCTTGAAAATTAATTTTTTATGACCCTAATTAGGGTGCCTAGTTTGAACCATTTGACCGTAATTAGGGCGCGCTCTAATCAAAATCATTAACCGCTTTTTAATTATGGCCTACTTTAGTTAAGTTATGTAGGCAATGGGTCGAAACATTAAATAAAGCTTTCTTTTATTTTTAAGTGTTATTTTTTCAATACTCAAAGGAACCAAACGTAGTTCGTTTATTTTTCCAAAGGAAAAAAAAGAAGAAAATTCAACGTAGTAAATGATCACATTAAAGCCCTACAAATATCAATCGACCAATATTTATAAAAGCTAGAGGTTGAACTCTTATTGATTGATGTAAGAGATGCACCGGTGCGTGCTACCATTTCGGCCGGTGCCTCAACATAAAGTTATGCTTTAGCAATTTTTTCCCAGATTTAAAAAAAAAATGTTAACGTAAAAATGTGACAAACACGTTTTATTATAATTTATATTAGGTTTTGGTGAATTAATTTAATGAATAATCTATTTGCTAGAAGAAATATTCAATATTTGTTGTTGGATTGATTTGTTTTGTTTTTGACGTTTTTAATTTGCTAAAGTTAGACATTAAAAACGTGAAAATACCTAGTGCTTAACCCGTTACAAACGTAGTGCTTAGCCCGTTAGAAACGTGAAAATACATGCCTACTTTCAAAAATAGTTTTATGCAGTTATAATTAATGCAACTTTCAAAATAGCGCAGGTAAATGAAAATAGCCAGCAACGTTAACAAAACATAAAAAAATTAAATATTTATTTTTTAATTCTTTCCTGGTATTCTCTTTTTGATCCTGTATTAATTGTCGCTAATGTTTCCGGTCCCTATAAGGGGTCGCGTATAAAACCGTCAAAGCAGTTCCTAGTAAGCCTGCACCTGTGACTTCTTAGCTAAATACTTTCAAACTTTACTTAGCTAGCGGCGTCACTGTCCCGAATAGGGCACCAGAATTTTTGCCTAAAATAGGCTGAGATAAAGTCCATTATCATTTTAGCCGTTCACTAAACGGCTTATCTGTTAACTGGGTGGGGTTAGTTTGAGTTGTCGGTCGGTTTTCAAAATGACGTCCTTATGACGTACAAAGTAATATCGATTGATCGATTAGTCCTCAGCAATCATCAATTAGTCGTATTAAGTTAGTGGTATAAAAATTTTGGTTGATTCGGCTGTAGGAGAAGGGTTGCTGCTGAGCTACTTCTGAGCTAAGGAGTGGTTACAACTTACAGTGTGTGTTCGCAGCAGGCCGGACCGCAGCGCTGAGCCAGGCTAAAATTAACCCAAAGAGGCAGCAGCACCGCCCGTCACACTTTAACTTTTATTACACAACGGCGGTAGTTAGACGGCGTACGTCATGGAACACCCTACTATTGAGTTAACGTCACTGAAAACGGCATGCCACAAAGCGACGAGTGTCATCACTATTCTAATTAGGGCACAAAACCAAAAATACACACTATGACCTAGACGGCCGACGTCGTCGCAGACCACTTGGCGACGAGTACAAAATACCCAGAATATCGTGTTTTTTGCTGCACTGCCTCAAATAGGGCTCAGAGTGAGTGCCCAGAGTGTTACATGTGGTGAGCGCCGTAGTAGGGCGGACGGGCGGCAGCAGTTGTCGGCGGGGGCGGTTGGGTGTAAGGGTAGGGTTGGGCGGCGACTGGAGCTGGAGCGAACGGGGGTGCCGCCCGGGCCGGGCCGGGGTAGTGCTGCGGGGTTGCGGCGTAGGAGGGCACGGGGGCGTGCGGGGTGGCGTCCGCCCGAGGTGGGGCTTGTTGGGGATGCTGCTGGTGCTGAGGCGGCGGGGCCTGCTGGCCCCCCGCCGACTTGAACCATTCCATCATGGCGGCTGGATTGGGCTGAGCCGGACCGGTCCCCATTGGGTACCCGCTATTCCCGCTTGCGGCTGCTCTCTGGGGTTGTAACTAAAAATGAAAATTTTTAGTCAATAAATACAATAACTTCTGTTTATTATACGAAACAGGCTGAAAATAACAAAACAAAAAGTAGCCCATACCAAAACTATTATCATAAAAGTACTAAAATCCGTATGTTTTTACGTCTAGAAATACCAGACTGAACAAAAGAGTATTTAACGAGTGTTTTAATGAGGTTACGCCATTGGTTAAGGCACGGGAATTCCAGAGCATAAGAACTGATATAAACAGATTAAACAAAAAATTTCAGTTTATTACCCACGTTAGAAACCTCAGGTGAAACATAGCTAAAATTATGTGTTAAGATAAAAATAATTTTGAATTTCTTCCTGACACAAAAGTTTTCTCTTTTCCTAACTCCCGGCCCACTTCAAGCTTTCCCTAACTTTTCTAAAAATTGGTTCATATTGTAGTGGCAACTGCAAACACCGTTTACAACGCAGCAAGAATGACGCTGTAATGATGTAAAAACGCGAGGAATGCGTCACTCGTCAGCTGACAGTCCGGTGTGAACCAGCCCTAACTCTCTGGAAACCTTGTAGCTTGGGAATTATATAACCATTACCTGAGCCATGTAATTCTGCATTTGCTGCATAAACGCTTGTTTAGCCTCAGGTTTCATTTGCTGGAGCATTTGCATGCGGTTAGTTACCATGCCCATCATCTATAACAGGATAACATTAGGAAATTCAAATAACAAAATTTACATAACTAAAATTATAGTCTACAAAAAATTTTATGTACTTTTGTAAAAGCTAAAAAATATTAAAGTTATATCTCGCTAACGAGGCGATGAATTTAGAAAAAAAATTATCTTTAAACCAAGTTAAATTATATCAGGACTTAGTTACGATTCCTGGTTATCAAATAAATATCATTAAAAAATGTAGACGTCACATATAATCAAGTTTTATTTTTTAAATTTAATTTTATTAAAGGTAAACCCAACGTGGCTGCAATAGTTGTTCGTTGGATTAAAAAATGCCCCCCATTAAGTAACAATTCAAATCACGAGAATCTGACGTCACTTTATCAGCCAATTATTTTCGATTTAATACGGAGTATTTGTTTGATAAAGTGACGTCAGATTCTCGTGATTTGAGTGGTTACTTAATGGGGGACATTTTTTATTCCAACGAACAACTTTTGCAGCCACGTTGGGTTTACCTTTAGTTTACAATTTCTATACATTGTTGGTTTGTGAATTTTTTAGTGTAGTTGTTTATTTTTCGCAATTTTCCAAAACTTTACTGGGATTTTTAGATTTTCACTTCTATGATAGCGTTTTTATCTTATAACAATTTTAAAACAAAGAGAATGAAAGAGTAAAGAAACCAACCTGCGACATCATGTCCATGGAATTTTTGTTTTTGGATAAGGACTTAGCGGCACTTCGCTTTTTCTTTTCTTTCTTCTTCTCCTTCTTAAGCGCTTTCCGCAGAGCCCGCTCTTGTTTCTTCTTCCTCTGCTGTTTTTTTCGCTTTTTCCTACTTGCGGGGTCCTCGCCCTCTTTGGACTGAAAAAGAATACGGAATCTAGTTTTAAATTAACAATGTAACTGTGTTGATAGTTTAGAAATACGACATTAATAAAACAAAACTTATAAAGCATGAGTCATTCAGTGACGATATAACGTATTACGTTGCTTGATAAAGCACAATGTACTGAGGCAAAAGAGGTTTAAGGCCTATATCGCCCCTATTTTTAAATTAATAGCAATTTTTTCGTATTATTTCTGTTTAAAATGTGTTTTATTTGTGCCATATTTTTAGATGTCAAGGCCATATAAAATGAAAAAATTAACCCAATACTATTTCTTGCCAAAATAAAACTGTCTGCCTGCGAGAATCTTAAATTTTGTGACAAGTGAAGCCATTTTTTATAAAAATAAATTCTTGCAAGGGAGGACAGAAGGAAGGAGAAGTGAGTTCCAATATCATTTTCGTCCCATATTCAACTGAACATCTAAAATTACTGTTTTCCAGCGCTTTTTTATTCGTGTTTGACTTCCTTTGGACTAAAATCATACATTTTGCACAAAATACATGCACTAATACGTACTGGTCGAGGCTGTGGCGCAGTGGCAGATCTTACGTCTTGCATACTGAAGGTCTCTGGATCGAGTCCCTGCTGAGACACACTGCATTGTGATAATATTTTTTGTTAATATTGTTATATGTAGTATTTGATTGCGCAATTAGTGCTGAGTAACATCGGCCTTGCGTATCCTGCTTTATGCAAAATAAACAAACTTTTAAACTTTTAGTAAAAACACACGAATTATATAATTTTATTACTTTTGCTGTCTTTTGTGAATTTCTTAAAGAAAATGAAGTTTTAACTTGATTCTAAATATAAATCCAAAAAAATCCAAATCCATTTAAAAAATTTTCCCATTTTAATAGTCCTGTTTAAAATTTAAAATGAACATTTAAAATAACAGTTAGAAATTGATGCTGAATCGGCCGTAGTAAGTAGGATAATTGAACTTTACCTTGAGTATTTTCTTGATCCCCTTTCGTTTCCCTTCCGTGCTTGAGGCGGTGGATCCCTCGTCCGACGATTCTGACGTGTCGGAATCGCTTGAATCGCTGGATGACTTGCTACCCGAGGATTCTAAAAGCCCAAGAAGTAAACAAATCTTAATATTTTAAAGTGTATACCGGTGACAGTGAAAACCAAAAACTAACACTGTCAATTCTTACAATTTGTACAATGCCACTTTTGTCTAATCTAATTAAAGGTCCAAAATGTCACAACTCGTTGGTGAAATCTCACAATTAAAATAATACGATTGCATTTTAATCTAGCGACCCCAACTATAACCAAATCAAGTCGAGTACTCACTTTCACTTACTCTATGTCTAGTCTGCTCGCTCATCCAAGTCTAGAAATACTAACAATAACCTAGTCTAGTATACTCATGTAGATAGTTTAGCGAGACCAACAAAAACCAGACCTGTGCATTGCCCTCTCGGGGTTTTACTGGGGTTTGTAATAAAAAATTCGCGATTTTTTAGGTAAAAACACCAAACGACGGCAGTGATTTTATGAAGTTTCTTTTTTCTTTCACTTAGTGGCTTTAGCGAAAAAAACCAGGGTTTTTTGTACGGGAAACGCAATATCTCGACAAATACTGCACCAATTGTAACGATCAAGGTATCAAATTAAAGTAGAAAATAGCCATTTGTGGGTTCATAATTTGTAACTACAATCGTTATATCCATTGAGCAATTTTTTATGTAGAATTGTCGAAAAACGCCATTTTTGGGGCGTCATAACTCTTGAACCACTGGAGATATTTTGTTGAAAAAATTTTTGTGGGCTATTGGGGGCAGGGGTAAGGTTTTCACAAAAATTATCAAAATCAAAGAAAAAAAGTTTGACTCCGCACCGCACCTTTAAGGAAGCCTAGACTATTCATTAGTCTAGCAGTAAAAACAATAATCAAGTCTAGCTCTCTCTCATGGACTCACCTGAAGACGAGGATGAACTGATATCTTGCCCTTTTCTGGCTTCGTCCCCACTAGGCATTTCACCTTCCTCCAGCTAAAATTAAAACAAAGTTACCCAGAACCTAGATAACATGATCACTACAACAGTAGCAGACATCACAACTGGATAAAATATAATGCGACTTATCGTGACCATAGGCATTCTAGGAAATTGCTAAAATAATTGTAGCCAATAATAATTATAATATTTAATAGCCGCATATTTTGATCGCCATACCATTTATTTGTTGAGAAGTTAATCAAAGAGATTAAAATTGACAAGTAGTTGATCGCCACAGGATGTATTACGTGGTTTACTACTGGCGTCACTGCCACATCATACATGAGCAAGTCCGTTAAAAGTGAGGGGGGGGGGTTAAACCCAAACTTAGAAGGTTTCAATCTGAGGAACGCATTTTATCAATAACTTTTTTTGTTAGTGCATTTTACCGTTATTTTTTTGAGTTTGAAGAAAAAATAAGTAAATAAAAGAATGGTAATTTTAGATGAAAAAGCATGTTTTATTACATTTTTTAAACTTTTTATTGTTTTTTATTCTAGCTCATTTTGACCTCAAAACTTAAGTTCGGAGGTAGTTAGTTAAAAGCCAAGGTATTTTTTCATTATTTTTTCCAAAGGGCGAGGGGGTTAATACAGACCTTGCACGGTCTGGAAATGACCCCCGCTTTATTTGAGGATTTGCCCCCCCCCCCTCCGCCAAAAAATGAAAAAGCACTCTAAAATTATGATGCCATTTTTGACCTATGATGACGCCATCATCGCGAATTTTTGGCAGTTTTTAGCCTATTTCAATGTATTTTAAGCCATTTTAGACCTATTTTTACCTAATTATCGCTTTTTTGTCTCTTTTTTCCCTTTTCCCTTCTTTTTTTCTTTCTTCCCTGGTTGCCCCCCCCCGTTTTAAAAAATTTGCCTCCCCGTTTTGGAATTGCCGTCCCAATAAATTAATTTATTTATTTATGAAAATAAATTTAACCAAATTTACGACCACAATCAGGATTTAATTACTATAAATATATACTTTTTTTTACCAAAAATAGAATGAAATTTGATAATTATTATCCCTCTAAAGACTAATTTGAATCCATAAATAACTCTACTAGGAGACCTATTACAACTTTGATCCCCACCCATCACCTATAAAAAACGGCCAGGG
>JASAMX010012273.1:0-23321 GCA_030248175.1 Microlaimidae sp. YZB2_3
CTAAGCAATACATTCTGTAGCCCTTGGTTCAGTTAGTGTGCTGCCACCTACCTGCCTCTAAGACAGGTTGGCAGGATGAAGGCAAGTGGGATGCAGCAAAACCTGTCTTAGAGGCAGTAGGTGGCAGGATGGAGGCAAGTGGGATGCAGGAAAACCTGTCTTAGAGGCATGTAGGTGGCAGGATGGAGGCAAGGGGGATGCAGAAAAACCTGTCTTAGAGGCAGTAGGTGGCAGGATGAAGGCAAGGGCCACTAGAAATGTCTCAGAGGCAGGCAGGTGGCAGGATGGAGGCAAGGGGGATGCAGCGAAACCTGTCTTAGAGGCAGTAGGTGGCAGGATGAAGGCAAGTGGGATGCAGCAAAACCTGTCTTAGAGGCAGTAGGTGGCAGGATGGAGGCAAGGGGGATGCAGGAAAACCTGTCTTAGAGGCAGGTAGGTGGCAGGATGGAGGCAAGTGGGATGCAGCAAAACCTGTCTTAGAGGCATTAGGTGGCAGGATAGAGGCAAGTAGGATGCAGCAAAACCTGTCTTAGAGGCAGGTAGGTAGCAGGATGATGGCAAGTGGGATGCCGCAAAACCTGTCTTAGACGCAGGTAGGTGGCAGGATGGAGGCAAGTGGTATGCAGCAAAACCTCTCTTAGAGGCAGTAGGTGGCAGGATGGAGGCAAGGGGGATGCAGGAAAACCTGTCTCAGAGGCAGGTAGGTGGCAGGATGGAGGCAAGGGGGATGCAGCAAAACCTGTCTTAGAAGCAGTAGGTGGCAGGATGAAGGCAAGTGGGATGCAGCAAAACCTGTCTTAGAGGCATTAGGTGGGTAAGAGGCAATAGTGATAAAAGGTCAGGATGGAGGCAAGTGGGATGCAGCAAAACCTGTCTTAGACGCAGGTAGGTGGCAGGATGGAGGCAAGGGGGATGCAGCAAAACCTGTCTCAGAGGCAGGTAGGTGGCAGGATGGAGGCAAGGGGGATGCAGCGAAACCTGTCTTAGAGGCAGGTAGGTGGCAGTGGGGGGGGGGCGGTGCCCAGAGGGTAGGCAGGCAGTCAAGGGCAAGGGTGAAGTAAGTGTGGAGGCAGGTAGGTGGCAGGATGGAGGCAAAGGGGATGCAGCAAAACCTGTCTTAGAGGCAGGTAGGTGGCAGGATGAAGGCAAGTGGGATGCAGCAAAACCTGTCTTAGAGGCAGTAGGTGGCAGGATGGAGGCAAGGGGGATGCAGGAAAACCTGTCTTAGAGGCAGGTAGGTGGCAGGATGGAGGCAAGTGGGATGCAGCAAAACCTGTCTTAGAGGCAGTAGGTGGCAGGATGGAGGCAAGGGGGATGCAGCAAAACCTGTCTCAGAGGCAGGTAGGTGGCAGGATGGAGGCAAGGGGGATGCAGCGAAACCTGTCTTAGAGGCAGTAGGTGGCAGGATGAAGGCAAGTGGGATGCAGCAAAACCTGTCTTAGAGGCAGTAGGTGGCAGGATGGAGGCAAGGGGGATGCAGGAAAACCTGTCTTAGAGGCAGGTAGGTGGCAGGATGGAGGCAAGTGGGATGCAGCAAAACCTGTCTTAGAGGCATTAGGTGGCAGGATAGAGGCAAGTAGGATGCAGCAAAACCTCTCTTAGAGGCAGGTAGGTAGCAGGATGATGGCAAGTGGGATGCAGCAAAACCTGTCTTAGACGCAGGTAGGTGGCAGGATGGAGGCAAAGGTTATGCAGCAAAACCTGTCTTCAAGGCAGGTGGGTGGCAGGATGAAGGCAAGTGGGATGCAGCAAAACCTGTCTTGGAGGAAGGTAGGTGGCATTATGAAGGCAAGTGGGATGCAGCAAAACCTGTCTTTGAGGCAGGTAGGTGGCAGGATGGAGGCAAGTGGGATGCAGCAAAACCTGTCTTAGAGGCAGTAGGTGGCAGGATGGAGGCAAGGGGGATGCAGCAAAACCTGTCTCAGAGGCAGGTAGGTGGCAGGATGGAGGCAAGGAGGATGCAACTTAAAATCTCTTGGAGGTGTGAAGGAGCCATAACTGCCCCGGAGGGAGGGGTAAGGCAGGTTATTGCAGGTAAAAGCCAGCAAAATTTAAGACGGGGCAGGTACAAAGCTGATGAGAATGTGCTTTCTCAAAGGAGGTAAACCGTTCTTACCGATATATTTATGAATTGTAATTATTTTTGCTTTTAAATTAGAAGTTTTAATGGGAAGCCTTCCAGTATTAAAAGTTAATGGCGATACTCTCGTTATTGGACAACAATTGGCTGCGGCCCGTTATTTGGCAAAAAGTTTTGGTAATTATTACCAATTGTATATTAGTTAAGTATTAAAACCAAATGGTTTTCACAATCAAAAAAATTAGGAAGGGCTTAAGTATGATTGCGTTTCAGATTTGTCTACGACTTTGATTTATTAGAGCAATTTAACACGATAGTCAAAACCTCCGATTTAAACGAAAATTGTTCAGTGTTAATAATCTTTACAGAGTTATAACGTTATAGAATTACTTTTAGCCAATGAGTGCTTATAAAAATAAGATCTTTCATTTATTGGAGATTTATTTTTCCCAATCACTAATTGGTTAAAAGTGATTTTATTAGCTCCTCCCACAACTATTCCCACAGAGCAAAACATATATGACGCCATCACGAATACTATATGACATTTTGAGGGTTCTTAAAATCCTAACGTGAAAATTAAAAAAAGTTTATTTTATTCGTTGAAGATTTTAGTAAATTATTACATTGTTGTGAATATTTGGATAAAAAAGAAGCAAACAGCAGAGTTATTATAAATACATTTCATTTCCATGATTTTTCACGATTATATTAAGTTCTTAAATAAATAAATTATAAAAAACTTGACTTATTTTTGGGTGGATAAAATAAAACTTTAAACTTTAACTAAGCTCCTTGCGTTTTGATTTTCCAATTGAAGTGGTCACCAACATAATCCCTAATTAGAACTATTTTTTAGCCAAATTTTTATAAATCGGAAAGTTAATATTTGACAAAGCAGTGTGTTTTTATCTAATATAATTATATTACTTTAGGACATTAAGTTTGATTAACTATTAGTAATGTGGCAAACATACTCGCTAAAAATTTATCCGTAAAAGCTAATTCATCCTTCGTTGAGAGCATTCAAAGGACAAAACCAAAAATTTCGATTTTGGGTGATTTAAAAGCTTTTTTAAACTTTTTTTTGTATTTATGGGATTTCGATTTAAAGAAAAACTACAAAAAGTTTTTAAAATTCTAAAAACGTAAATTGCATAAAATTGAGCTTTTGGTTTTTGTTCTTTTTGGACACACTTAGCACGAAGCATCGGGCTTTAATGACAGCGTTTGTAAAATAAAATTTAAGTTTAAATTTTATCCATATAACCCGGTTTAAATAAACTTTAATTTAAACTGTACAGTCCAGATCCCCGCCCTTTGTTTGTGCAGTGCAGTTATTTACTAAATACAAAAAAAGGAATTACAACCCATCTGTAATAAATATTACTACGATTTTCAACTAATTAATAGACTGAAGATTAATTCCATTAGGATGAAAATAGAAGTGTTTTATTAACCACTTTTTTCTCAAAAAATATCCCTGGAGAAAATTATGTGACGCAATTAAATAAAAATTGGTTACATAACCACTGGCAACTTTTTTTTCTTGGATCGCGCGTTTATCTTTTATTTCTTCCTGGCGGAAAGCGGTCACGCCCTTAATTTTAGCCTGGGGCCTATTTCATAAAAATTGCCTGTAATTATTTTACAGCTGTAAGTTAATAAACGCATATTTTTCTTTTGTATTTTTAATTAAAAAGTATATTAAAAAATTGCGTTTAGAATTAAAAAAATTACATGTCTGTAAATTCCGTAAATTCCACAGTTACGTATTTTTTTTAATTAATCAAATAAGAAGAAATTAAATGTATTTATTAATTTACAATTACAGAAATCTTTATGAAATAGGGCCCTGGAAGATTTTAGCAAGATAAATTCTATCAGGGTGAAAACAGATTGATGGTAAAGTAACCACTGGTGTCGGAGAAAATATCACCTGGAGAGAAACACCTGACGCAACTTTATAATAATTGGTTACATTATGCCAGAAAACATTTTATTATTATTTGTATTCTCGCGTGTTTATTCTTCATTTGTTCCCGGTGGCGAGCGGTTACGCCCTTAATTTTAGCCTGAAAATTTTAATTTTGACTTGTTAATAAATTAATAAATTTTAAATAAAATTGTTAGGCTTCACTGGCAAAAATGACGAAGAAGATGCTCTTATCGATATGTATGTTGAGAGCACAGAGGATCTGCGGTCTGGAGACCCTTGGGCAAAAATACCATGGGCTACAATTAGAGGAGATTTAAAAGAAAGAGTAGGTTATTTATTAACGAGTACTAAGCACTTCCAAAAGTTACGACATGATTATAAAAATTTAAACTGAAAAAAAATAAAAAAATTTTTGTTCCGTTAATGGTTCTGATTTACAGCAAATTTTAACCATAGCCATAATTTGCATAGACATGGAACAAATAATTCTTTATTATATTACTGATATAAATACATAAAAATTTAAAGTGAAGTCTGCTAAATCAACTAAAGCTTGCTTCATACTTCCTCTAATTGTCCAAAAGATAAAAACTAAAGGACGGAATATAGACTGTGTGAAGGCGTTGTTTGGATTTTTTAAAACCTTTTAGTAATTGGTTCGTTGTACAAACTTGATAAACCTTGTTAAAATTCTCTGCAAAAAAAGTTGAAAAATGTCTAAAACAATAATTTAAAAATTGTATATAAACGTGTTGACCAAAAAGAAAACTCCGAAACCAAAGCACAGGATTGAAAATTCTATTCCGGCTTTTGGATTTTGTCTTTGGACGCATTGAATTAAGTATGAAGCAGGCTTATTACATACCTAAAATAACACAGCAGAAATTGTGTCTAGCTTTTCTGTTTGCGAAAAATTTAAAACGCACTTCACAGATTTACCACTTACCATATTAACTCAAGAGAGAGTTTATTCTGCGTGTGAAGACTCTATAAACAGGAGTTAGTCATCCGCAGTTCAAGTCTTATGCTTAGCTAAAAATACGAAAACCAAATCACCCCATAGTTTGCAATAAAAGTTATTTTTCTTATTTAAAAAGTGTTCACATGTAAAATTAAAATTTCGAAATCATTTTCAGGAAACAAAGCTGCAAGAGTGGTCCGAGGTAAAAGTAAAGCCTTATTTAAAACGTTTAAGAAAGTTTTTAGAAAAAAATCCGAGTGGGTGGCTGGTCGGAGAACGAGTAAGTATTTTTGTTAGTTAAATTACTGGGAAAAAATTTTCACGAAAAATATTACTGAAATATTACAAAATTTCTAGAATTTTGAAAAAAAAACCGACATATTTATTGGTTAGTTTTTAGGTTTAACAAGTAAAAGGTGAAACGAATGTTAGAAAAATGCACAAAAAATACATTTTATCACAAAATGCCATAGTTCGGTGCTTTGTGATTCTATTTTTAAAAAACAGGGCAAAGCGAAAACGTTTTCCTAGTTTTAAAAAACCAGAGTATATTGTTTGAACTTTAAGCTTAATAATTTCAGTTATCGCTGTAATTTAAATAATTATGTTTTAATATTGCTTCAAAAATAATTCAAATTCTTTTTTAGTGGACATGGGCTGATATTTATGTATGTGAAATGCTTGATCGAATAGAGAGAGTGTTTATTTCCGATATTCTTAAAGATGAACCGGAAATTAAAGCCTATGTTAACCGATTCATCGAATTGCCATCAATAAAACAACGTATAGAAAATATAAATTTTCCTTGGCCTTTGTAATTTTTAAATGAAAATTAGGAATCAGAATTCCATACATATACATTTTTTTAATACTATATTTTTATATTTTTAATAATGTGCACGCCACGAAATAGCAATAAGATGAAAGAAATACGACTCATGGAATAAACATTTTTATCTCAATTCCAAATTAATTACAAAAACTAAAATGCTATCTTAAAGCAAAATCAATCCGCGTTAATAATAACAGAGAAGTGTTAAAGTGTATATAAAAGTAAAAAATATGATATGTGAAAATTGGAAAACCGGATGAAAGATTGAAAGTTATGGTTTTGTATATTTGTATATTATGTATAATAATTATAATAGTGTGAATATTTATTATGAAAATAAATATGCCTGAAAAACCAGGCTGATCATTCCGTGCAAAATTAACTTCCTAGTTATTACATCTTAGCAGATATTACACATTTACTGTGTTTTTAAATAAAGCATAGGATATTTGCTCCATTAAGTCATAGTTGTCAATACAATACCATAAATAATTCGCAAGCACTGTCCGCAGCTCAATACGATATCGGTTTTGAGATATATTATTTATTACGATAAAAAATATAAAACTCGGGTTATTTTTCGTACAGAGGCTTGGTCAAATAGTCCGATTTTCGCAGGACTTTAGCTACGAAGTGTCAATTATAGCTACGAACCGATTACAGCGTTTGTGTCAGAGAATACCCAATTTAAGCGGCCCATATGTGAAAGAGGTTACATAAAATTTTCCTGTAAAAAGTTGGCTATTGTTTTCCAAGCGCTATTTTCGTTTTTTTTATTGAATGTTTCAGAATCAGTTGCAAGCCTGTGACTATACGTGTGCATTTCCCATTCCGCTTTCCGATTTTTCATTTCATTAGAAAACATCCTGATCTATATTTTAAAAAAATCATAAAAATACACTAAATAAAAATGAAGTACACAGATATACTTTTATAACTAATAATTTTTGCGTATTTCTTTATTAGTTTTAAATTTTCTTGTTATATACACATTTTATATTTAAAGACGAATAATGATCAAAGTTTAAACGAATTGAAATAAATTGTCCTCGTGGTAAGCCAATAATATTGTATAAATTTAGCGTACAATACAGTCGAATTAATTTGAGTTATTTATTCTTTCATATATTAATAATTCTTGTCGTACAGAGAACAAACAATCCGCAATACACTAAATTTTTCACCAAATATTAGCACAAAATAGATTTATAGAAGTGGAACAGAAATCAAATTTTCACTTTGGCTATTAAAAACACTATGATTGAACATCTTAGGCGCTTAAAATAAAAAAAACCTAATATACTTTACATGTGCAAACTTTCGGAAAGGTATCTAAACAAATTGAATTCGTTAATTATTGACGAATTCGATAAAGTTTCACAGGAAAAACATTAGGTAGCCAATCGGCATATATTTTTTGCTTGAATTGGCATATATTTTTTTGCTAAAAAAAGTTGGAAACGGTATGGGTTTTTTTAGTTAAACTCTGGTTTCCTGTATAATCAATGGTTAATTTCACACTATAAGTCGGTATTTTGAAATTTAATTTAATAAATTTGTGGAACAAGTTTAATTATTTTAGTTTTCTAAACTTTTAAAAGGAGTTACTAACTTACATAGTTTAGTTTCGAACGGAAGAGAAAAGTAAATTTTTTTAGAAATCAATCACACAAAAAACATTTCACCTTTGCCAACATTTTTTTCCAAAAAAAATTAAGAAAAAGTTTTTTTTCATTCGTAAATATTTCAAAAAATTAAAACTTTTGTTTACTTATAAGCAAATCAAATTAACTAACCTTAATAAATTGCAGTGTTTAATTGACTAAAATCAAAACAATTCAAATTTTTTACAAAAAACAGTTTATATGAAAGATTAAAGACCTTATTTTAATATTTTTTTTCTTAAAAATTTTAAACGATTCAAAAGATATAAAGATTTAATAGATAATAGAGCTTTCTAGGGGACACACTAGACGCAGGGACATAATAGAGCTTTCTAGGGCATTTTGTAACTTGGTTCGTTTTTGAGAAAATATTGATTTAGTCTTCTGTGATTTTCTTATTATAAATTTTTTTTATATTTTGATTAAAGTGCAATAGCATTATTCTAAAATTGTTTGTTTCGACCAAACTTTTTACAAAACAGATGCAAAATACATCGGTATTCACGTAATCAGCGCGGCAACGAAGACGTGGCCACGCCGGCGTGGCCATGCCGCCGTGCTAACACGACAAGGTGGCTACGCTTGCGTGGTCGTACCGCCGTGCTAACACGCCGGAGCGGCCACACCGACGTGGTCGCCTTTTTTGCGAATGCAATTTATAAAAAATTATATAAAGTAGGGTAACTGACTTAATTTCGGCCACCTTTTTTTTATTTTTTTTGAATCAAGCCTTTTTCAATCAAGCCAAAATTTGGCCTAAAAATCAAACAATAGCTATATTTTTTATTCCAGTGCGAAATTTGAATATTTCTGTTACACTTAAAAATCAGTGAAGGTTTAAATTTTTTTTTTTAAGTGGCCGAAGTTAAGGCGCGTGCCATTTATTTCGGCCACCTACAAAAAACTGGCCATAACTATTGCTTAAACGAACAATAAAAATTTCTAAAGGTTGCAAATTTACCCTTAGGTATTGTTCTTGGTACATATAACTTAATTTTTCCCGTTTGTGAACTTTAATAGTTATTAGCAAGACTTTAAATAATTATGTCAAAACCTTAAAAAAATAAGTTTTAATAATTTGTATATTTTGTTCAATTTTTATTTTTGGCTTAAAGAACGTCAAAACAAAGTCAAACGAGCAAAAAAAATCTTTATAAATACGGTAGTACAATGATATTTAAAAACAGCAAAAAACGGTAGGTTCTTTTACCTAAATTTTCAGGTGGCCGAAATTAACGGAATCTTAAAATGCGCAGTTAGTTAAACGCATTGCAAAATGATTTTGAAGAAAATATCAAAACATGAAAATTAACAACTTTGAGCCTTAAATGAAAGATATTTTAAGGTTATATAATGCTTCGTTCTAAATTTGATGCAGTTTAAACACAAAGCAAAAATTAGGAAAATCACAAAAAATTCACTTTTTGTATAAAAATTTGGTAATGTTGAATAAAAAAAATAAAAAACTTTTGCAAAAACTCTTTATTCAACATTAATGCAGTTACTTTTGTGCTAGTTCTTTTGTGTTTTAAAAACAAGCCAATTTTCTAACACCCTAAATTGGTGGCCGAAATTAAGGCGTGGCCGAAATTAAGTCAGTTACCCTACTTGACAAATCGTCTTTTGTTCCTCACGTTTTAGGAAAACTGTGGTACAAATAGCAAGTACTGTTCACTAGAACACTAATATCTCAACAAATACTTGGTTAAAATCCGCAAACAAGGTGTCAAAAACAGCTTAAAGTACACTTGCTTTTTTAATTTTTTTAAACAGAAATGAGACAGGAAAGCAGAAAGTTTTCAAGTACGGAATGTCCTAAAAAGATCTATTTTGGCCATTTTTTAAATGTTATATATTTATTAAAAAAAGTTCGACAGTTAAAAAAAATTTGACAAAAAAATTTACAAGGTTTTATGAAGTAGAATAATATTTTATTTTAAAAAGTCCTAAAATCAAAGGCAAAAAGTCTGACACCTCACCACACTTTTAAGTAAAAAAATTTTTATTTATTTTTTTTGTTTAATTTCAATTGCCTATTAATGACTAAAGTAATGTTTCTAAATTGATTTCGCTTACTTCCTTAAACGAAGTGCTGGTATCATTAAAAGTTTTTAAGACTAAAACTTTTGTAGTCAGATCATCACTGCATAAATTCCAAGGCGGTGGGTCTTGACCACGGGAAACCATCAAACTTACAACCATTTTAAACTACAACTGTTTCAAAAAATTTTTAAGCTAAGCGAATACAGCTTAAATTTAAGCCGGGCTCATATATCATTTAAAATTTTTAAAGTACAGCATAGCAATGTATACCTATTTTTTGTATTTTTAGACAGTTTTGACTGTTTAAAGGTGCTTTGCGGAGTCAAACTTTTTGTCTTTAATTTTGATAATTTTTTGTGATTCAGAAGTTATGACATCCCCCCTAAATGGCGTTTTTCGACAATTTTGTACGTGACAGATTGCTCAATGGGTATAACGATTTACGTTGGATATTATGCACTCAAACAAAGCGGCTATTTTCTACTCTAATTTGTTACCTTGATCATTAAGATTGGTGCAATATTTGTCGAAATATTGCGTTTCCCATACAAAAAACCCGCAACTTTTTCGTTAAAAACACCAATCGACGGCTGTGATTTTGTGAAGTTTGCCCAACCTTTCATTCCTTCACTTCGTGTTTTTAGCAAAAAAATCGAGGGTTTTTTGGATGAAAAACCCAATATCTCCACAAACTGTACCAATCTTAACGATCAAGGTATCAAATTAAAGTGGAAAAGTAGCCGCTTTTTGATTGTATAATTTGTAACGTGAATCGTTATACCCATTGAGCAATCTGTCACGTATAGAATTGCCGAAAAAACGCCATTTTCGGGGGGTCATAACTTCTGAACCACTGGAGATATTTGGTTGAAAAAATTTTTGTGGGCTATTGAGGGCAGGGGTAAGATTTTCACAAAAAATTATCAAAATCAAAGACAAAAAGTTTAACTCCGCACCGCCCCTTTAAGCTAAATAGAAAGTATAACGCTTTCTAAAATTCCTTGTAACACGTAACAAATTTTATTATTATTTTTTTTTTTTTGGAAAAGAAACTTTTATTTTGATCTAAAACTAACTATTTTAAGCCCTTTGCGATTGTTATCGCACTTGAGACGCCAAGTGTATATCGCGCGTCACTGCTCTCTATAAAACTGCCTGATGGCGCCCCGAAGTGTAAAGTCCGGTTCACACTGAGGTGGGAATGCCACCGGTAGGAATGCCGCCGGTGGGAATGCCACCCGGTGGGAATGCCACCGGTGGGAATGCCACCCGGTGGGAATGCCACCCGGTGGCATTTCCACTTGGTGGCATTGCCACCCGGTGGCATTGCCAATTCAGTGTAAACTGAAGTGGTTAAGTTTTACTGACAACTTACCGATAACGTTTTAAACGCGTTTTTAGCGTGAACCTGTAAGAGATTCGGTTATATATTCATATTTTTTCTGTACTAGCTTTACCCGTTCCCGTGAAGGCCTTTTCCCCCGCTACAACCGTGAAATCTTCTTACGACGAAGGTAAAACCTTCGTCTCACGGTGGTGGTATTTTTGTATGACAAATGTCGTACGTAAACTTTACCGCCGTAAGCTCTTCGCATACTTAGATCGTACTTCCGTCACACATAATTTTTTGTGCGCGAATAGTGCCCAGTGAGCGAGCAAATTGAAATGGTTACCGCTGTACGGTAGCAATCTGCAAATTTTACAACATGAAATATCCTACGTAATACACAGTATCCGTGACTTAAATCTGCATATTACCACCGTACCGCTTTAACCATTTTAATTTGCTCGCTGGGCACCACTCGCGCAAAAAATTAGGTATGACGGAAGTATGACATAGGTCGCACGAACGTTTCACGGTTGTAACCGAGGAAAAGGCTCTTACGGAAACGGGTTAATTATATAATTTCCTTCCAAAAATGGTCGAAAGATTTTATTGTGACCCAACGATGAATCAAAGCTGACAACTGCCTTTAGATTAGGAATGCAACTTCTTGCCATATCCAAAAGTGCTACACCACCAAGACCGTAACCAATAGCGGCCAGCTAAATAATATTGTAGAAGGGTAACAATTTGGAGTAAAAGGTGAAAATAGAATAGAAAACAAATTGAAACTGTACGGTTTTTGTTTACTTCTGTTATTTTCTTTTGAAAAACCCTTGAAACTAAGGGTACAAAAAATGAGCTTTTTGTATTTTTACTTCAAAATATTTATGGTTTTATTTTTTAGTTATTTCCATTTAATATTACTAAGTTTGGAAATAATTTTATTTTAGTATTTCATCTCTATTTATGTGAAACTTTTTGATAAGTTTGGTAATCGTCATTACATCTTTATTATAAAAACTGAATTGGCACCTCTTTTTTCTTTTAACATTTCACTTCCCACCCATTTCATCATTACCAAAAAGAATAACTCTCAAAAAACCAAAAATTAATCATAGTTTTTGCGTATCGCTGAATAAATCCTATAATGGGGGAAATAACTGTTATTGTTGGCGCTTATGGTCGTCCATTTCAAACATTTTTGATTAAAAAAATGTATTTTCAAAAGGCATGTACAAATATGGATAAAACAAACATACGCGGGATCAAAAAAGTAGCGCGCGGCGGGCTATGTGTTATATAAAGGCAATTTTAAATCACATTTAGTCTAGTTTTTTCTTTACTATAGAATTAGATTCGTTGAAAGCTCGCATTTTTGGCCACCGTGAACAAATAAACTAAAAGTCAAGGAAGTGAAGTGGGCAACAAAACAGGAGCAATATCAACCACTGCTTTTATCGTTAGACTTTTATAATTTGCAAAACAACCCAACAAATATTGATTTTGACTGCCCGGTTTCTAAATTATTGTTAGTATATGCTTACAAAATTTAGAGTCACAAATATATATTATAAAACTTTCTTGTTACAAATCAAAACAGTGAATAATTTGTCTATTCCAAGTTAAATATCCTTAGTTACTGTAGCAGTTTATTTTTATTTTTTATTGATTTTATAATGTTTAAATAATCTGCATAAAAATGATTTTAATTAAAAATTCAAAGTAAATTTCTACACCAAGGTAAAATCCTCGTAGCTAGCAACGTGGGCGTGATTTTTTCTTGCCTTTTACTAATTTGCATATTTCTTACTGTATATTGAATTACCGCAGGGATTTAACGGTATTAAATATTTCAAAAACCTATTTCGGCAGTTGGTCCTCGCCCGCCGAAAAAAAACGTGCATATTGTAAGAATATAAATTGATTTCCAGTTTCACTGCACGAAGAAAATTAGAACAGTGTTGAGACACGATTTCTGCTGTAATTACGTTGATTAGTCGATTTTGTGGCAAAAAGAAATTCTGAGCTATTATTGGCGAATGCAAAAACGCGAAATAGTCAGGTACGAGAAGTTTACCTTTTAACAAACTTTGGGTTAGAAGTTGCTTAATCAACAGAGATATCTATCGTATTAATATATTTGTATACTTTTAAAATTTGCTCTGTAAGGGTATTGTTTAACTTTTAAAAATTTTATCAATAACAGTTTTATACCTTTTCAGAATCAACAAGCGACTGGTTAGATAATGCGTTTAAAGCAGCGTTCATTCTCCTTTGTAACACACTTGTACGTTGTGTTAACAAAAAGTCATATTGCGCTTGAAATTCATTCATTGTCATATCATCAAGTCCCAAAATTTATAATAAATTTACATATATTGAAAATTGATTACCACGAAATAATTTTTAGTTTAAATTTTTAGTTGAATCAGGCAGGGCTTCATATTAATATGTTTACATAAAGCTTAAAATCAATTGGAAAAATATGTTACACTCTAAAATATATATATAGACAAGCACCACAAAACTTTTGTTTTATTAATCTTGAATGAGAATGAGACTAAAGCCGATGTTGTTTTAAAGGGGAGACAAAAAGGGTGGGTGGCTTAAATTTTTAAAAGATTTTACAACATCTTTTTTTCGCAATTTGCTTTGTATTGTATTGAATTTAAAAAAAAGTTGATAAGACCGAAAATTTGATCCGAAAAAAAACATTTTTTATTAAAATTCCGGGCTAAGCTCCCGGAGTGAAAGGAAAGGGGTTTTTTTAAGTTTTTTTTTGGGGGGGGTAGAGGGTGGAGTGGGGGAATGACGATGGGAGTTTTTGGGAAAAAATTTAGTTGCAAATTATGTAAGGTTATGTAGTGTGAAAACATATGAAAATTTTTTGTGTACTGTAAAAAACGATTTTTGCCAAAAAAGTATTTTTCGTTTGCCGAAAAAAACAAGTTTCGGCATTCAAAAAAAATTTATAATACATCAAAATATGCTAGTTGTCACGTACTTATATTTGAGTTTAATTTTAAATTGGTAGTTTCTTAAAATGTTTCAACGAAACTTAAAAAAACGGTTAAAAATGCGATTCTTTTTAGTTTTCACCAAACTTACTCTTACTGTATCTCAAGAAATACTAATAATAATTAGCAAAATACACATAAAATTCTTAAGTATGGTTGTATAATCGTTAAAAGGAAAATAAATTTTTGTTAATGTAAAAATGTTTACGTGCAAAAATAACGATTTTTTGTCAATTACTTTCTCTCTATTAAAACACTATTACTAAATTTTGGGAATAATTATTGCAGTAAACTCTTACTTTTTCCATACAGATCAACTAAAAACCCCGTGTAGCCCATTTTTGCTAATTCTTCAACTTTTTTCTTTTGATAATGCGTGTCGTACCATCGCAGAACCATTTCCGGCTTTAAAAATAATAACACCCCCGGTCGCTGTCCTGCCACTGTGGCATCATACGACGTTAAACCTACAATAGAATATAATCGCTAATTTGCATAAGCATGGGTTGCGTACAGCTGATTAGTCGTTTAGTAGGGATAAATAATACGTTCAGTATTTTTTCCGCGGTTTTTTAACCAAAAAATTAAAGTGACACAACCGTTGTGAACGCAGTTTTGAAATTTTAATCTCGCTTACGTGATATTCTTGGATTATTAAAATGCAACGGAAAACAGCAAAATATGACAGAATTGCTTCATATTATAATAGTCAAAATAAAAACATCTAACGCATAATATTTTCAAAAAATTTACTTCAAATAGAATGGAAATAGAAAGATCGACTATTGCAACTAAAACAAACTTCGGTAGAATTTTTGAAAGAAAAATGTCGATTCCTAGATATTCGGTTGAAATTCTATATTATTTTATAAAAAAACTAGGAAATTATAAGTTTTTTCATTTAAAATTAGAAACCGGAATATACTACACTATTAAATAAAAAAATTGTTTTATATTTAAGTTTTACAAAACTAAAAAAAAATAAAAAGCGTAAAAGAAACAATTATATAAATAAGACGAATATACCTTTTAAAATCACATTTCCGTCTGTGTATGTTACTTCTTTTGTAACTATGACTGTTGTTTCTAAATAATAAAAAAATTTCGATAAGTTTAAAAACAAAGTTGTTTAATAAAATAACTATTATACTTTAAAATTTTTTCAAACTAAATTTTATGTTTTTTTAAATTACAGTTTTTAAAACACAAAACAGATAAGTTTTCGATGCATATAAATATTATTGAACCAATCTAAAAAAGGGTAAACAAATATTCCAAAATAAAATACGTTAAAACTTAACTCTGGTTTTAAACATGTTAGGCTTATAAAGATATTTAGCTCACACCGTTTTAGTTGAACTAAAAAAAGAGTGGAATATTGTGCAAAATGGAAATCAAAATGATTTATTTGAAATTAGTGTTCATTTGTGAACTTACTAGTTTTGACAGGCAAAAAACCAACATCGATCAGCTTTTTCGTTATGAGTTGACATTTATTTTCTCCAGATATAACCACTAGCAAAACTACAATTATGATTGACAAAACAAAAGCTGTAACAAACACCGTAAAAGCTGCGCATAAAACATAAATCGACATAGATTTTGATCTAACTTGAAATGTTATGGTTTTTAACAAAAATTTGACTACATTTTTAATAGATAAAAAATAATGAACTAATATAGTTTATACCCGTCTTACCTGGTATAAAATCGCGTTTTTACAACAAAAATGTTCCAATAAAAAAACAGGTGCAAAGTCCAGTAAAGGTGTGTATTTAGGTACTTAGGTAGGTTTATTTGATTTAATATCTATATTTTATTGGATATGTATAGATTTGGCATGCATATTTGATTTGATATTTCATAAATATGTATATTTGTATTGATATTTTATAAGAATAAAAAGTTTTAATATAAAATGTGTTTGAAAACGTGCTTTAATTTCCATAAACATATTCTAAAAATTTATAAAACACATTTTCTTCTTGGTTATGCAAATGATAATTGTCTCGTAATGAGTAAAATTCCAAATAGTTTCAAAATTCTGTAAAATTTCAAACTATTCCAAATTAAAAATTTTGTTTTAGTAAATCACGTAATACAAAAACCATAAACACTTAACCTATTTGATTTTCGTGAAGTTATATTCAAAGGCCGGTTGAGTTCCGATCTTTCTTGGTTTGTAAAACACCCGCAAGTCATTTTTTTCAAAAAATGTACTCCGTGCAATTCTAAAAATATTATTAGATTCATGGTTTGAAGGAAAGTTAAAGACATGTTTCTCAGGGTTTATGAAAAAACATCACCTGTGGCAAAGGCGGAAAAAAGGGAATTGTTTTTAATTGAAGATGACCAAAAGTAAAACAGATGCTGGAAAATTTTTTTTCTTCAATAGAATCGTTTCAAAAAGGAATTTTTTGTCACAAAAACAAGGGCTATCAATATCTGTGGTTACTTTTAAAAAGTCTTGTTACTAAAAGTTTTAGCTTTACCCGCTCCTCTTCCTAATTGCCCCAAAACATTTTTGCTGCTTCCCAGCTGCTTTTACCTTGCCTCGTAAACGCCTCTGAAATCAAATTTTGCTGTTTCTTGTGCCTGCATCAAACCTAACGGAGACAGCTTTAAGAACTGTCCTTACCGGGGTATGGCATCAAAAACAAACGAACGAATGTAAATGTAGTTAAAAAATCAAAATAATTTACTAACATTGATTTTATGACACACGAAAAAAAATTTCTGTAAAAAATATAGATGCCTAAAAACTATAGGTCATCTCGCCACTGCAAAAAAATTAAAAAAAATTTATTTAAAGGAAAGAAAGTTATAGTTTTTTTTGCAAAGGAGTAAAATTTCCATACTTTTGTTTAAAAAACAACAGAAATCATTATACCGTAATAATTTTTCATTCGATCAAATTATTTATTGCAAAAATTTTGTTTATGGCTTTTATTGATTATTATTGTGTTAAATTAAAATTTTACCGCTAATGGGTAGGTCTTTTGTAGAGAAATTTGCATTATTTTTTCAATTTTTATAAAGAAACATTACAATTTTTATAAAAATTTGTAATTACAAAAATATATAAAAAGAAATAAAAGCGGTGATACAAACACACTATAGAGAACCCAACAGGTTTATGGTTGAATTGTATATGGTTGACGCCGAAAATTAGTATGCAGACATGAGGGGATCAATTAAAATTGTGCGGTTATGACGTTTAAAAAAAACAAATAAGAGCGCAGAATTTTTTTTAATTCCACTTTTTCAGAAAATATGCAAAAAATAACCAATTTTGGCTTTTTAAAAATTTGCATTTGGGTTTTAAATTGAACATTTTGATAAATAATCATTAAAATATGGGTTTTGATCTTTATTATTAAACCGCTTTTGTTAAAAATTTTGAACGTTTCTGTTGTTAAATAGTCGATTCAGTACAGAAATTATCGAGGTCAGCTAGATTTTATTTGCCTATAGTGCGGATATAAATGTATTAAACACTAAGTATTGTAGGATTAATGCCAGCAATTCATTTAAATCCATATTTAAATACTTAAAATTGTTAAAATAAAAAAAGAAAATAAATATATACAAATTTATATATGAAAACGTCATTTATTGTGCAGAAAAACATGAAAAATTACTTTCTGTCATAATTTATGTTTTTTACCTATGTTTTAATATTAATATCTTTATATGGAATAATTATTAGACGTAAGATTTTTCACCATCTTATGTAAATTACAAAATAAACTGTCTAAGTTTGCTACGTTTAAAGTAAAGGAAAAATAACAAAAATAAAAACAAAATGCATGTAATAAACTTGCTGATTAATGATTTAGAAAATTTTCAATTAAAAATTAAAAACAGTTATTTGATTAAAACTTTTCGCTCCATAATTTAGACGCATGTTTTAATTCCTAAAGAGCCATCTATTAGGAAACTTATTATCAAGTGCTGCTACATTAACCCAATAGATTGTAAAAACGCGAAAACGGCTATAATTACAATTACAATTACAATTATTTTAAAATGCGATAAAATTTTTAGGTAAAACAATTAAAAATAAATTCTATCAGGATGAAAATAAATGAGTGGTAAAGTAACCGCTCGTCTTTTAAGAAAATATCACGTGCAGAGAAACACATGACGCAACTAAATAATAATTGGTTACATAACCACTGAAAACTTGTTTTTAATTTTTCTCGCTCAGGGGTTTATTGTTTATGTATTTCTTCTTGGCGTAGATCGGATACACCCTTAATTTCAGCCTGTGGCCTATTTCATAAAAAATGCTCGTAATTAATTTACAGCTGTAAATTAATAAACGCTTATTTTTCTTTTGTATTTTTAATTAAAAAGTATATTAATAAAATTGCGTTTAGAATTTAAAAAATTACATACATGTCTGTAAATTCCGTAAATTCCACAGTTACGTACGTATTTTTAAATTAATTATTTAAGAAATTAAATGAGTTTATTAATTTACAATTACAAAAATCTTTATGAAATAGGCCCCTGAAAGACTTTAGTTAAATAAAACTAAAACTAATAAAACTTTAAAATCATTAATAATCAAAAAATAATTTTATTAATTATGTGATAACAGTAATTAATAAAATTAAAAAAATATTTAATACATTTACAAAATTGTTAACATCAAACATGTTGGAAATTGTATCAGTAATTTTTGATAGTCATTCAAAGCAGAATATTTTTCAAACGAAAATTTATTAAATATTTTACAGATGTAAAAGGCTATTAGTAACTGAAGCTTTGCAACAATAAAATGAGCACAGAGTTTTTGAAAATACTGCGCTGGACTCATCTGCGTTGAATTTTAGCTCATTGTGTGAGAATTAAGCTATGAAAATCCTATAAAATTTTAGTTTCATACCTGTAATCCGGCCTTTGTGATTTTTTTTTTAAAACTGGAAATTTTTTTAGATTTTTTTATTTCAGCAAAAATAAAAAAAACTTAGCACCAGCAACTTTTTGTTAAAGCGCTAGCCTTAGTTACAATTTTTTAAAATTTTTTCAATAGTTCTAGTAAAAATGAAATGTTAAAAATTCTATTTTCACTTATTCTTTGCATTCTTTAAAGTGTTTTTTAACAACTGTAAATAATATTCTTACTGCTTAAAAATAAAATTAGAGGTTGTCTTGCTATAGTTATTTCCGTGTCACGGAAGTTAGCTAACCGTGGCATTTCGGTTACATCAGTGTAGTGTGTCAGATATTTCAACATTCATTGCGTAAAGTTTTATATAAACTTTGCTAGAATACATAATTGATAATGATAATGATAAATATAAAATATTTTGAGGTAAAAATATAAAAAAAAACTTGAAATTTGGACATATTTTCTTTAGACCATTTAGAAGCGAATTAGGCTAATAGCAAAAGTTAATTATTCTTATTTATATTGCATCTATAGAATTTAGTTTATGAAAAGAATAATACATTTATTTTAATTTTGTGTTCTGTGAGAGAGTCGAGTCAAACTATTCGGATAAAAAAAAGTAAAAGTAAAACTATGACTTTATTTGAGTGAACTAATGATTTTTTTCAAGTAGAAAGAGACTGAAAAATACTTTTTATATTAATATTATATGTATTGATTGCAAACTGATTATCATTTTAAAAATCATCTACTGAAGTTCGCTAAGTTTATATTTTTTTGGTTTGTGTCGCTGATAATACAGTTTGTTTTGAAAATTATCGCAAGCAAAATTAAATAAACTATTCTTTAAATGAATTTTGTACTTTTGCAGTAAATTATTAGTCTATTTATAATGCTCGCAGCATAATGTGTATCCTTTGTTATAGTTTTGCACAAAAAGAAAATATTTTTTTTCTTCAAAATATCTTCAGTGATTGAGGAAATATACCCCCAAAAAATGGCATTTTTTCAATGATTTTGTACTTAACTGTACTGTACGCGGCACGGCCTGGTCCACTGACATACAATTAACTATTTTCAATTTGAGGCGCTCTACACATTGAAACTCGAGTACGCACAAGAACGAAAGGTTAAAATAAAACAAAATTTAAGTAAAAAATGTCATTAATATAACAAATTTCGTAAAAAATGTGAACATAAAAAAAAATAATGTTTAATCAAAGTATGTGCATTTTGCTTATGAATGGACGGTACGACAGAGTTTAGTACAATACATTTTTTTGTTTTCAGTGTTAAACGAAATGCTTTTTTGTATTTTACAGCCTAGCACGTTTAAGCTCTTTATTTTTGATCACTAATACTGCGTACCCAAAATAAACTTACTTGAAAAAACCAAACACAATCAGCGTAATCCTGTTTTTTATGTTCACGTTTTTACGAAATTAAACATTAATAACCAGAAAATACATTCCCAATTAAACTTATAATTTGGCATTTATTTTTTACATAACATAGCATACTGTTAAATTAATTTAAAAAAAAACACTTAAATCTAATTTTAATTTTAACTTTTCATCCGTGTATAATTGAACTTCCTCGTATAAAGCGTCTTATTTTAAAATATCTCTATTTCGCTATGAAAATAGCAACACAAGACAAGTAGCCACACCATCAAAATGCGATCAAGTTTGCAAATTATAAAAAAAAAATTAAAAAAAAAGATTGTTGGTAGTCATCAGGTACAATTTCTTGATTTTTTTAAATTTAAAATTATTTGATTTAAATAGCAAACTATATCGTTTTAAAAAAGTAGAATATAAACCGCGCGGTATGTGAATCTACCACCGTTGATCCCAGCATAGTTTTACAAAGTTTAAATTATTTTTTAATTTGTTAATCAGTTAGTTAAGCAAACACCACAGACCACTTTCCTTAAAAGAGAGTTTTTGAAATATTTTTATACTGATTGATTTTGGGTATTTTTGTGTCAAAAAAGTAAAAGCACGAATTTTTTCCAAAAGTTACAAGCATGATTTTTTAAAATTAATTTTTAATTAATTTTTTTTAATTAATTTTTAATTTTTAAAATTAATTATTCAATTCAATTTAATTGCTTAAATAAATATGTATACTGTGTTCTTTATTTATTAGGGTCAAGAAAATGCAGTAAAATGGTTTAAAATTATCAGTTGTGAAAAATAATGCACTTTAAAACTTATTAATTTTGGACAATGGTAATTTACCACAGTCGGAACTGGTATATCTTTTTAATCGTAAATCTGTCGGCCCTTTGAAAATGCGATTATTTCTGTTAGTTTAAAAGACCGAAAATTTCGCCACAATAAACAAATAAAGTCAGATTTATTATTTTAAATGTTGATTGATTTTTTTAAAACAAATCAATTTTTAATTAGATTAAATGCCAGTAAAATATTAAATTTGCCGTAATTTCGTTGGGAAAATAGAACGCTGCGATATTTTAAATTATGCCATGAAATTTTTCTAAATTGTGTGCTTAAAAACTCTCTTGATCAGTTCATTTTCTTTCGAACCCATATAATAGGAAATATTTTTAATTTGATACTAAATAACGAAATGTGTATGATACCTAACGTTTATGATTTGGAACCCCTTTATTTTCTTTATGATCATACCGTACTAAATGCAATGTTATATCCGTATGAAATTTTGCACTTTCGGAACAATCATATTATTTTGAACATAATAAAATTTTGCCTGTAACATCAATCAGGGATCTCGGTATTTGCATAACAAATGATTTAAAATTTTCTAAACATTGTTCCCAAATAGCCAGCAAAGCGATTTATAGAGCTTCTCAAATTTTAGGTTGTTTTAAAAAAATAATCCTTTTTTCTAACTCGTGCTTAGAAAGTTTACGTCCGCCCATGCTTGAGTCAAATACTGACGTTTTTAATCCGTATCTAATTGGCGACAATATACGTTTGGAGAATGTTCAAAGATATTTTACTCAGAAAATCAGTTGGAAATGCAAGATTGATTATATAGATAGAATAAAGCTTTTGTTTTTGGAATCACTTGAATTAAGACGTATTAAATTTCACTTATGTACGGTGTAGGGTAGCTGACTTAATTTCGGCCACCTTTTTTATTTTTTTTGGAAAAGTTTTTTTTGGTTTTTCCAATCGACCCAAAATTTGGTCTATTTTGTTATTTCAGTGCAAAATTTTAAAATTTCTGTTACACTTAAAGATCGGTGGAGGTTTAAAGTTTTATTTTTATAGTGGACGAAATTAAGGCGCGAGCCATTAACTTAGCCACCTAGAAAAAATTGGCTATAATTGTTGCCAAAACGAACAATAAAAATTTTTAAAAGTTGCAAATTTATCCTTAGGTATTGTTCTTGGTACGTATAACTTATTTTTTCCCCGTTTGCAAACTTTAATAGTTATTAGCAAGAGTTTATATAATTATATCAACATCTTAAAAAAACAAGTTTCAATAACCTGTATTTTTTGTGAATTTTTATTATTAGCTTAAAAAATGTCAAAAAAAGTCAAACGAGCAAAAAAATTCTTTATAAATACAATAGTACGATGATATTTAAAAATTTAAAAACAGCAAAAACGACAGATTCTTTCGCCTAAATTTTAAGGTGGCCGAAATTAACGGAATCTTAAAATGCGCAGTCAGTCAACCGCATTGCAAAGTGATTTTAAAGAAAATATCAAAACATGAAAATTAAAAACTTTGAGCCTTACATAGAAGATATTTTAAGGTTATATAGTGCTTCGTTCTAAACTTGATGCAGTTTAAACACAAAGCAAAATTTATAAAAATCACAAAAAATTCACTTTTTGTATGAAAATGTTGATAATGCAGAATAACAAAAATAAAAAAAAAATGCAAATACCCTTTATTCAACATTAATCCAGTTACTTTTGTGCTAGTTTTTTTGTGTTTTAAAAATAATTCAATTTTCTAACACCCTAAATTGGTGGCCGAAATTAAGGCCTGGCCGAAATTAAGTCAGATACCCTATAAGATTGTAAATGGCATTGTTGATCTTAAATTTAATGATTTTTTCATATTATAAGATTTTAAAATTTATAATTTTCGTGGCAATAATTTTAAACAACAATATTCTGAAAAGTTTCACCTTAATTCAAATTGTAGAAAGTACTTTTTTCACAAGGCATTATAAATATGTAGAATGCGCTTGACACTGTAGTCTTTAGTAGATCGTTAACTAGCTTTAAAACACAATTAAATATGTGCAATTTTGATAGTTTTATGTTATTATATAAATTCAAAGTTTCTAAATAGTTTCTTTTTTTGCCCGTCTAAGGGAGTAACTAAACGTTGTAAACCTTTACTTGCCTTTTTGTTAACATTTTGGAATATACTTATGATATTTTTATGTGATGTGTCCCTCCGTGAAAACTCAAAGTACAAGCATTAATAAAAGGCGATTACCATTGTCCGGCCTTTGGCGTAATGGATAGCGCGCCAGGGTCGACTTTGGGTCGACGGGTTCATTTCTTGCAGAGCAATACTAAACTAACCAAGAACAAAATAA